>KN498824.1:2622-39705 GCA_000787155.1 Scartelaos histophorus | reverse complement strand
CTTTTCCAGTGTCCGTCCTTTTAGCAGGCCGTGGGCCTTCCACATGGTTTTTTAATTGCCTTTTGTTTAGTGCTGGTTTCTGTGCACTGATTTGACCATGGAGGCCATTTAGAGACAGAATTCTACAAACTGTTCTGGTTGACACAGGGACTTGAGGTGACCAGGCCTGGTGGAGCTCTGCTGCAGTGGACTGGCCTTGGATTTTTGAATCAACAAACGGTTCTCCCAAGCAGTTGTCTTGCGGGGTCTGCCGGACCTGGGCTTGTCAAAAACATCAAGTCTTGTCAAGTGTTGTCAAAAAACAAGTCTTTTCAGATTTTTTTCTTATTCTTTGTACTTGACGCTGAGACACATTGAAGGTGTCAGCCACCTCAGCAGTGGATCTGGTCTTCAGCCTCTTGATAATTAACGCTTTGGTCTCAGGGTGGATCTTAGGCCTGTTGTCAGAGGTCAAGTTGCAGTTGATGTGAAGGTCTGGTGTGCTGGGGTTCTTTTTATACACACCCACTAATTGATTGATCAGTAACTGATCACGGGTGTGGCTGTAATCTAGGTTTGGGTGCATCATATGACAAGGTGACAAGACTTTTGTCTTGCCAAAATCTGACCTTTCTGTGTTCATTAAATGATCAATCTTTCTTCAGTGAAGCATATTTATTTTAGTATATTGAGCATAATTTGGGAGGGTTTTAGCTTTCATATGACACATTTCTAAAACCAATCGATGAATTTAAAGTCGGGTTATAACCTTTTGTTTCTACAAAATGGAAAAGCGACAAGACTTTTGTCAGGGACTGTAGGTGAGTCTAGTTTGTGAATGATCAGGAACAGTTGCATTTTGTGCTCAGTAGCCAGTACGGACTCATGCAGAGTATTCATGTTGTGGTTTTGGCTAGACCTGGTCCATAGAAACTCTGGTTTAACTCTGTGCTGATCACTGTATGGTTTTATAGTGTATAGTTTAGTGGAACTTTGAGAGATCTGTGATGCATTAAGCGCTTGGTCGTCCGGGCCCTGTGACCGCTGCTCCATCAGGGCCTCTCTGTGGGTTTGTTTGGAAAGCTTGGACTGTTTTTCCTGGTGCCGTGAGTATTTTGGGACTGGCTCTCAGGGAACAGTGGGCCGACCCAGAGCTGAATATATTGGCTGCTGTTGTGTTGTCAGGCAAGGGCTTGCGTTATGTCGCTAATAATTATATTTTTCACATTTTCACCCACTGGTTTTCATATGAACTATAGAAGAATGCACAGTGTCTGAGTTGATGTGTAGGAGACTGGTCACATGATGCACAGGACACAGACTTGCTCCAAGCTTCATCCTGTTTGCTGGGGTCAAACTCCTGCCAGGTGGACAACTTCCATCGATTTATTCCATTGATACTGCCTACAGAGCGTATGATGTCTTTACCACTGAAGACCTGTGATGTACATTCTCATCTTATTTTGTAGAATGTGGTTGGTCTATGGTTGAAGTTGTTTAATTATTATAAGTAATATTTTTCACACATTGTGATTGCAATTAGATTTGAGGTTTATGTTTCAAGAAGTAATATTCTCGTCAATTTCATAATTTACAGACTGAAATATGAACTAACTACACAAGAATCACAATTTAAAATGTTTTTCCAGCTCTAAACTATAGTGTTTTAGCAGATTTTTATGCATTACAGGTCCGAATATTTTGTTTGTGGAGGAAATAATGGTATTTCAAAAAGTGCAGCCTTGGCGATTTGCATATTTCCTCCTGATTTGTCTAGTGTGGTTTTAATTGGGTCTGCTTATGCACTGGTGTTGAAATAAATTGTAGTCAAGTCTTTCCTTTTGGGAGCTCCTCAGTCATAGTTTCTGTGTGGATCGTTCATAGTGGAGTCCTTGCTAAGTGGCACATCTAACTTCTCTGTTGCATTTGACACTCGCAGAACAAAGCATTTAATAAGCACAGTACATCATATGGGAGGTGGTAACTCTTGATGTAGGACTGACCATTTGTAGTTTAGATTTGTCAGACAAGTATTACAATTATGATTAGTTTTGCCATGTATCAAAGTTTACACATCCAGAAGAATTCACAAAAAGACTGAAATATGAAGTGACATACTAATACAATAATACAATTGCAGTCTTTGCAATTTGCTAATTGCATCCATTAAGATTAGGGTTTTGATTCAGTTGCAATTAATCTTGCACCTCTATCCTAATACAAGTATCATTTAACTTACCCGAACAAGTTAAATATTATTATATTCTCTTAAATGGCTCTTTGTATTACCCCAGGCCTTCCCCTTCACGTCCTTGTAAATGAGTCATTTAGACTTTGGTCTAGTTGTCATCCTCCTGGCACATCTTCTTGATGTCCATTATTTTACAATCTCTAGCACACCCTCTTTTCATAACATGTATTTTTAATATGCTTTTACTATTTTATTTTGTTTCTCAATTTACACTACTGTAATAGTTGGTTGTCTTTAGAGCAGTGTGGCCACAGTGCACCTGTTAAATGTCACTGGTGTATCACATTAGTGTATTCAACTCATGTGGGATTTGGAGTTTGAAAATCCTGAAAAATATGATTTTAATTCGTAACAAAAAAGCTTTGATCCTATAATTGGTTATTGCAGTGTGTGTTAAGGATTGCTTTTAAGATTCCTCAAACATTCAATAGTTGTGATGTAGCTTTTGTTGGATACATATGCCACACAGTCTCTGACAATGGATTAAAAAATCTATAAAATGCCATTGCCCATTTAGGACATGCTAAACAAATTAAACCTAATATGTTAATAATCTGCACTGAAATTCCAAAGTGATCAGACATGTACTTATTACAGGAAAATAAAGCCAAGTTTAAAGTTATCTAAATGACAAAACACTAGTTGAGAATAAGCCAAAACCACCATGTGATTTAATCAAAAATATTATAGACATATATAGCAAATTTGGAGCTGCAATGTTTGAATATATCAAAATATGTGGCTGAGCGTTGTCATTGAAAGTTATCAGACACTGACAGGGATCACTTGTCAAATCAGTCACTACTTTGAGTACGACTGTTATCTGTATCTCTGTGTCATGTCCACTGTGCAGCGTATGTTTCAACCTGAGGCGTCTTGAGAAAAGCAGTACTGTGGAAGTGCTTTGGATGATGCATTGGGTACTGTGTATGAATGCAGTACATTGGGCACATGTGTGTAATAGTACCATGAAGACTGTATGATTGGGTTTGTGTGGTGGGTTCTTTGCAGTGTTGCAGTGAAGCATGCTCTCTCTGACTGCTCTCACATCTTCCACAGCCTCAGAATGGAGAGATGGGCAGATGAAGGAGAGCTGAAATGAAAGAGGGAGAGAGAGAGTGAATGCTATTTGAAAAATGAAGGGGGTGTGCAGTCATTAGTCATTGCTGTGCCACAGAGCCCTGCCGAGTGGAGGAGAGAGAGCCCTTCTTTCTGCTCTGTCTGGCCTCTCTCCCATAGCAACAGTGGCTTAGCCACGTGAACACAGTTCCTTTGAGTTTAGCATGGCTTGCTGCTTAACTCCTTCAGCGCCAAACTGCTGCTTTGTCTGCTCCAACCAGCTCCACAGGTTTAAAACTGTCTGTTTCTGTCCACGGGCGCTGCATTGATCTGATCTAACTGAAAACAAGGCCAAATGAATCCTTCTGTTTGCCTTTGGCTTGGATAAAATGTATGTATATGTATTTGTATTCATGCTGCAAGATCTGTTGCAGTCGAATCAAAATCACAAATTGAATAGTCGAATTTGGGAAATCACAACTACTGCAGTTATTTTACATAATTTTAACAGAATTTTCTTTGCAAAAAGCAAATGAGCCTGTACCATTGTGTAAAACTGCTCACCTTGTAGTTTTTCCCTTAAACATGTTCGGAAATGCATGGGAGTTTTGTTCATATTTTAGTCTTCTTCAGTGCTCATGCTTCAGATTGTATTTAAAATGTGAACTTTGAATAGAATTCTACTGTCAACACACATTTTAAATTGAATTGTAATTGCAATTTGGTATTTTTCAATATTGTTTAATTGTTTAGCATATTGGTTTTGTCATTACATGCTCTGTTAATGCACATTTACATAGACCACTTTAAACTCAGGTTCTGCTCAATTAGAAGATCGATCTTTAAGTAAAAACCATATCACAAACTCTGAGACAAACAAACTAATGTTTACAACATAGACTTCTCTATATTATTGCACAATTTCTCCACCGCCTCATTTACAGAGGGTCTGGCTTCAATTTGGTTTTAATATATTTCCCATCCCTTTGACTGGGCTGAATAACAATGGAAGTGTTTAAAGCGCTCGCCTACCTACCCAAAGGTTGGCGTTTGAACCCCACTTGAACCAAGAGCTGTGGGTTGTGCCCTCAGGCCAGGGCTGATGGTGCACATTGGCAGCCTTCTTTCCTTCACGTTGCCCTAAGGCAGCTGTGGCTACAGTAGTTGTTAGAGAGTGAATGACAAATGACTGCAGGGTTACGCTTTGAGGGGCTTGAATGACCCTTTAAAGATGCTTATGAGATTGAGTAGTGACACATAAAACGATTGGAAGCGCAGTGTTGCTCAAGGCCTCCCCTGATCAGTGCAGGAAGGCTCCAGTCTGCAGCACGCACACACACACACACACACACACACACACACACACACACTTGCAAAGAATCTTTGATCATGATTATCTACCAATACTGAAAAACCAAAACTAGCGTAGCAACCACTTTAAAACAATGTGAGCATGCAGGCTGCAACAAATGTTAATTTTAGTTTTTTGTCAACAACAATGTGCAAACTAAAGTCCAAATGTAATGAAAAATCTCCACAATGGCCAGGAAATGGGCTGAACTGTCCTGAACTATTTCACAATCCAGCACAGTATCCAGACTGGAGCCCATCTGTGCCTAAATATTGTCTGAATATCAAACAATCAGCATAATCATTCATATACTTTACATTGTGTTTACAGGTTATCTTGTTATGTTTAAAGTGGGTGGTGACGACACAGATCCCTACAGATTTACAGTAGTATGATGAATTCCTCTAAAAGAAAGAAACCAAAGTACAGTATACTCCAGTGTACTACAAACTTGTACTGTGAACCACTACTAGAGCGAGTACAGTGTGCCTTTGTCCATGTGCGGAGCTGTATCTGGAGCTGTGTGTGTGCTGGTTCCACCCTCTCCTCGGCTGCTTTTATTCTACACAAATGGAAGAGAATTGATTCCAGATGGCAGCGCTCTCGTCATGTCAGTGCGCAAAGAATTCCTGTGTACACACCAGCCCACTCTGAGCCCAGTAAAACTCCCAAATACTACTTTTACTTTTACACAAGTGTTTTTGCTCTTGTAAACTGTTGTGTTGACGATATGGTGCAAAGGTGGATTTCTGAATTGCAGTTAGATTTGAAGTGAGTGGTTTGCAAATGTAATCATATCACACTTTTCTTTTTTATTACAGCTATTCTGAGACAGATCTATAACTGTTTTGTCCTCTTTGGTGTTAATGATTAGAATTACTCTATTTATGCTTCAGTCTCATTATAAACCTAGTTAGCCATGATTTAGGGCTGATATAGTTTGGGTTTAGATTTGGTGGTACTTAAAGTCAAATATGATCTTAGGTGGTACTTGGTAACCACTGATCTACACCCAATATTTCCTTTAACGAGGTAATTAAAAACTATTTTCTTCTGAGAATTCACGCTTTACTGTGATTAGATACATTGGTGTGTCACTCGGAGAATGACTGTCATGGCTCATGGCTGACCAGTTGGAATGGCTGAATAAAGTGGCAAATAAAGTGCTTGAAACAATATAAAGATTAAATCAAATTGGTCCATTTTCATATGATCACGATTCAGTGTTTATCTTTATATTACCTGGCTAACATAGACCTAGGCCTGTCACAATAATAAATGTATAGACCTATCATCCAGCACATGTTAGATGGAACAATTATTTATGTGGGTCAGTATTTATCGTTGGTACTTTTTTTTTTGCACTAGTGGGAACATTTTGTTAATTTTTCTACACAACAATGACATTTGAGCTGTCTGAGGTTGAATTATGAACGTCTAAAACTCATTACAGATGCAAACTAAACTAAAACTATTATCAAAACTACTATGAGTTTCATTCTGTTATTTCTTTATTGCAGCTCATATTTTGATAATATTGTGCATTTAGAATACTTTGAGTATAATTCTTGGTTTGGTTGGTGGCAGCAGAACTGTTTATTTTTCACCAAGATAGTAATGGGATTTCTGAGAGTTGAATTCAGTACATAGAACACCACACACACTTTTGTGTACAGCAAATGAGATATGAAATGAGATATGAATCTGCACTGTTAACATTCTTTATGTGGACTTATTTAGACTGTAGTCGCAGCAACACTGTGATAATACAGTCCTTAATGTATAGGCTGGCATTGGAGATCTAGAAATACAGAAAATGATAATATTGCACTTGTTTTAGACATTTGTACAATTTAAGATATCAAGTATTTAGAAAAAACACATTTATTTCTTTTCAAATTCATTGTGGCACATTTCTGATAAATATTCATAACATTGTCTGAATATTGTCATTGAGATAAACGCCCCAAAAGATTCATTTTTGTCAACTAGCCCTAGTACTAGTAGTAAGTGCTTTTCTGCTCTCAGTGCAGCCGACAGCCCTGGAGTAGAGCTCATTTGACGTGTCTCAGATGGAATGTGGGCCACAATTAAACAAGTTAACTCTTGTAAGCCGAGGCAGTAAAGATTTTCACATTGTCTTCAGGGTTTCTGCTAATGTTTCTATGCCTTTCACTGTACGAACACTTCTTCTACATTAAGTCTGTTGGTAAGGGGCATTTTCACTATCTAAACCCAGATCTAGAGAATAGCTTCAACCAGCTTTCAATGTGACATTTTTGAGCTTTACCGTTTAGCAGATTTAGATAATAGAATGTCCACTCTAAACAACAAAATATTCCTTTATTAAACAACCTCTATTTTTTAGACCATGTTTCAGTCTTTTCTGTGTTTGAAATGAGCAGAAACGGAACCTTATTTTTTGTACATAAATCACAAATTCTAGTAATATTGTCAGAAAAATCACAACTGCAATTTTTCTTTTTAAGTTGGGCAGGCCTAAATTATACATTCAGGTCTGTTCCACAAAATAATGAGATGGGAGAGGTTTGTTGATCAGAAAACATGGAGTTATATGTACCAAGCCTTTGTATTGAAACCTCAACTTTTGATCTAGTTCCTGACAAATGGGTTGGGTTCATGGGTCACGTCTTCTCCAGGTCACACGACAGCACAACATTCTTGGCTTGTTGTCAGTTACATTCAGTTTAAAGTTTTGTTGACCTGAAATAGTTCATTGTTAAAGTTTACAGTAAATTACAAGGCTCAGATGTTTTTAGAAGCAGAAATGTAAACATGCTATATATGCTCACTCTGCCTGAAAAGCTCTGTTATTATTCCCAGTCTCTTCTCTTGCTGGTACAAGTGGGGAAGTTTATTAGCCTAGAAGATCCAGCTCAATCCAGTCTTTATTTCTATTGCACATCTTATAACAAAAGTGATTTCCAAAGTGCGGCACATTGTGAAATAAAAAAATTAACAATTTAAACCGTAAAATAGACCAATAGAAATAAATAAATAAAATCAATAAAACAAAACAATAAAAGGCAATAACGGACCAAACAACCCATGCAATGTTAAAAGCTAGAGAGTAAAATTGTGTCTTAAGATGAGACTTGAAACAGTCCTCTGTAGGAGTTGTTTGAGTGACTTGTTTTTTCTTAAATTTTCTTATTAGCAACTCATGATATATGGAAGGACCTCATCTTGTTTTGACTTCCTTCAACAGTTTAATAGAGGACAACTAGAAAGACATCTCCCATTTCTGATTTGCATTTGCTTTAAATTTTTTTTTATTTTTTTTTAAATTGGGATGATATTTTTCTGCATTTCTGGATATTTAGTACTACAAAACGAGGGGTTGTGTTGTGTCGCTTTCTTGATTGATTGTATTTAGTTCTATACTGAAACTTAATCTTCACATTACAATGGATGCCTATGGCTACACACACACACACATCTACACTGTTCACCTCTCCTGTTACTTACATACTGTGTTTACAGTATTACAAGAACGGCATGCTAAACCTGTGCAACCACACATTCGGTGTGTAAAAGTGCCTCATCACCGCAGGACTGGTTCTATATGGAGATGTATTAGATGCACTTCAGTTTTTGGCCTACTTTTGTGTAACATAACTATAGATTATAAAAAGTAGACTACAGGGAATGTGACATCACCCATAGTATTTAGCTTCAGTCAAATGAATCTTACGAGGTTAGCTTAAATTTGGATGTTCCATTGTAGGAATAGGAATTTATTTACAGAGAAAATACACCAGGATCATGTAGAACCTTTTAAGACCAGAATGATGAGGCTCACAATAGCTGTCACAGAGAGAGGGTTTGAGTATTTTTCGGTGTAAAGTTAATTGGGCTCAGTCAGTGGAGTCGGAAGTGCCCCTATGCTCACTTCCTAGTTGGTCTGCTGTGGTGTTAAATAAATCCTATAATTCAAAAAGCAAACCTAAATGTGAAGGACTTTTTATCTAGCTGTTTATGTCACATTGACTCGACTAACATTTCATGGCCACATACTAGTAGAGTGGTGAGGTGTAAGACCATTTGAATGAAAAATCAATGTTTTGGTCATGGTGTCAATAATCATGAATGATTGTTATTTTTTGATTTCATGTTTATGGCAGATGCAACACGAAAACAGCCTTATAAGGAAAGCTGAAATATTCTAACAGAGGTGGATTTTATCTTTCAGTCACTTTTTATTTTACGTTGATAGACCCAGGAATGACAAAGATATACTTAGGAATTGCTTTTGGCTTTACATCTGCTTTGATCAATTGTGCTCAGATACACAATCTTTTTCTTAGACTCTATCTCATAAGATTTACTCAGACACATTTGAGACATTTTTGTATAATATGACATACTTTTACTCTGAAAGAAGATGGAGGAGCACAGTGTGTGTGTAAAAAGAGCAGGGCAGTGTGGGAGGAGTTACTGTCTGTCTCTGCTGCTGTTGGAGACGAGAAGAGCAGTGTGAAAACGGGGAGCCTGTGTGAACTCAGTGAGAGAAGAGACAGACTCACGAGGAAAAGAAAAGAAATCATCAAATCATTAGTTATCGTTATCTGATAGTGTAACTCTCCTAACAGTCTATATTAGTAGACTGACTGAATTATAAAATATAAAATACCCTGAGTAAGCACGATTAATTTTTGCACTGAATAAAAATGCTGTAAATTAATGAACCAAATGAACTGAAACACTTCACATATAAACTACAGTAGTTGTGCTGTATTGTATGTAATGCATGTATTGTTTCATTATAGTTTTAAATTATTATTAGCAGAAAAAATTACATGATTTTTTTTACATCTTAAAACATGTTAAAATCAAATCAATATCATGACCTGTGTATCAAGATATGCATCGAATCTTGGTAAAACTGTATTGTCATATCCTTAATGAGCACATGCACTAACTAAACAGAGCCTATACTGTTTACTTGCTTACTGTAACTTGATTTCAGGTCCTAATTATGTAATTCAAAGTTGACTGAAATTGTATTAAAGTTTTAATGTTTAATTTTAATGATGTAGAACCTAGGCCTAAACTTGGAGAGGATCTTCTTAGACACTGTTACAGATCATGACTCAGATTTGACCCAGACTAGCCCTCTATGACTTAAGGGTGACTTGATTACTTTAGTGCTGTTTATACAACATACTGTCAAAATTATATACAATGATTCAAGTGTTTTGGCCTTTCTTTACGTGAATATCATATTTATGAATAAGACTGGCCTGTTGTTTTCTTCACCAGCATTGAAATCAAGGAGGGATACAACAATGGTTTTCTCAGTTTATTTACATCTCTTATTACAAGGGTCATTATGATTACATGCAATGTTTATACATTTCAGGCCTCAGATGAACAAAAACAAATGTTTCCTGCATTGGTTTGATGTTAATTATCATTAAACACAACATTTTATTATATTGCACTGTCTGTTCAGATTTAGCAGATTTAGGCCGTTATCGAGCAATGAAAGAAGTATGGCACGATCAGTGTGCTTGAGAAGGATCATTGGTGTGTTGAACCACAAGTGATATTGTATTAGGTATTGTTGCAAAATATGTGCTCTTCTGTTCAGGTGGAGATGTTGTGTTATACCACAATAAAGCAAAAGCTAGTTTGACAGGTAGACTGTAATTTATTATTTTATTAGTCTAATGAATGATGTTGTGCCTGTCAAACCCTATTTAGCTTAGTGCATGTATTATACAGTAATAAGTAATAAGTAAATCCAGCCACCTGTAACAAATATACTTAGGTGTAGTTAGACCTGTTGTGGGTTTGTATTGTAAAACCAGATATCTAATATCAGGCGGACTTCTAAAGAAGCACAATAAGCTTTACTCTGATGAAGAAATGACCAAATAGTCGTTCCCAGTTTGAGTCATATTGCATGCAGTTTCAAACTCATTGAAAGGTTTTTTGGACTTGTGTAAACAAAGTGATTGAGAAGAAGTGGTTCGAGGAGGAGCAGAGTGTGTTGTGATTCCTCCGTGGTTTATGGAGCCTGGGCCTGAGTAAACAGTGCAGAGGAACTGATCTGTGCCAAAGGTGTGCCACATTCATGTAGTGTGTTTGATGGAATGTCTTCACTCCCGGCCAACTACTCTAACAATATAATTGTATTATTGTTCCTGTGCATGCGTACTCTCTCCCCGAGCCAGGAAACATGTCATTTGAAACGCTGGCTCACTGGAATTTGTAGCCCACATGCTGCAGCAGGAGACAGACACGTGAGCGCTTGACCTCAAACCATCCTGAGCGGGGGAGGGGGAAAGGAAGAGGGAGAGGGGAGAGGGGGAGGAGCAAAGGAAAGAGGGAGACTGACACAGAAACAAGCCAGAGAGGGAAAACAGGAGATCTGTAATAGGACCTCGACCAAACTAGGCTTCAGCATTACTGCACTTATGTCCAAATTACCACTAGAACTGCTATTGTTTGTGAGAGGTATGCCATAGAAAGTACTGGAATCCAAACTTTAAAACTGGTCAAAACTAACTAATATTTTTGAAGAGCCATGGTCTTTGGATGATGCTTGTTTCAGTCTCCTTAAATACTTCTGACAGACCATATGTTGGTCAGTATACTGGATTTTTTTTTTATTTGAGTTGCGATTTATTTTGATTTGTAAGATACAGCTCACACGGCGCAATTCAACCAGTTCAGGAGCATTCTCATTTGAGAGAAAACCAGCAGTTCTAGTTGAGCAGTCCTAACTATTACAAGAATTACATGGATTTCAAAACATGTCTAGTCTAAACTTCAGGGTTTATCACATCAGTTCAAAATGTATTTTTAATTTGATTGTAATCTATTGTAAAGTCTTAGATTAGATAACAACTTTTGAAAATACAATCACATGAAGACAGAGGACCTGCAACTGGATACTGCAGACATTCAGATTGCTATTTCATTTTAATGTGATCTGCATCGATTCTGAAATGCCAATTCTTGGATTAGCAGTTATATTTGAATGTGCACTGCAGTGTTAATGTTCCTGGATGTTTTTCGTCAGCTGAATCCGACTGAAAAAAATCAATTTAATGTAATCTCAGACCCAGTGTAAAGGTGGCAGGTTGGTGGAGCTGTGTCCTGCTTCTTGGACTGCAGTGCCCGGCTGCTGTGGTGTGAGTGCTCTGATATTTTTGGTTCCACATAGCTCTGTGAAGTTGGCGTTTTGTGCTGTGTAATTAGACAGGATGCTACTAAATATAAAGGAGCTGTGACTAGGTTTAATTGGCAGCAAACATTGTCTGAACACGTCACAAGATATGCTATTCGCAGACGTGCTAGAACACTGACATGGCTGCCTTTTCTGTATTCACATTTGTAGAAAAACAAACTGAACTCAACCTTCTATGAATGTGTATGAAATATGAATATGAAATGAGAGTTTGATACTGCAAGGTTTTCAGACGCTGTCTCCCACTCTGCACCAACCAAGAGATAAAAGAAAATACAACTTAAGAGCCTACATTAACCTATCTACATCTAACATTGCATAACTGTGTAGGTTAACTGTTAAGATATTGTTGGAAAAAGGTTTAGATTTTCTGATGGATCAGTAATTTCTCAAAAATCTAATAATCATTATTTATTTAGCCTAATAACATAAATAGCTACTGTTCTGTAAACTGCTATAGCCAAAACTCCCATTTGTTAGCAAAGATTTTAGTTTTGTAATTACTTTCAAACTCTTTAAATCAAATTGTATGCCTTTTTAAATACTAAGGATCTTGCATTACAAATTACAAAAGATCCAATCAATAAGGGAAAAAAAAATATTATACATTTTTTTTCCATATCACTGTTTTGTTTTATTTAGCTTTTCCTCAATTCAGAAACCCCAACCACGATTCACTATCTTTCAAGCTTTCCATTAATTGATCAGCTCTATTACCAATATATTCCCTTTTCTACTCTTTGTCTTTGTCCCTGAAAATATATCTTTTATCTTTTCTCCAGATTATGAGTGCAGATCTTCCTCCGAAGTTGAAGGATGTTTCTGTTTTCTCATTATTACATGAGATGATTGAGTAAATGAATCAAAGGAGCATCCATACTTGGGATTGGCGCAGCTCTTTTTAGTGCTGTTCTGTGCATTGTTGCCATAGAAACAGTAGATTCTAACCTGAGTGAATTAAAGTCCCAGTGCGTGATTTTGCCTTGTTGTTTTGGTGATGTGGAGCTGATATGGCACTGCTCTGAAATGTGACCTACTCTCATAGAACTCCAGTCAATTATTGATGTGACACTGACTGTGACAGCAGAGAACCAGCAGACACAACCTCCACATCCCCTTTAAGACACCCTGTCAGTTCAACACTTCCCCTTTAATACTCCAATCACACATTTATTTTATTTGTTTTTCTTGGATCATCACGCCTTTTTTGAGCTGTGGGGATTCAAAAAACATATGGTTCACTCTAATAACTAGTTTCCTGTTTATTTATTATTTATTATCTTGGAAAGTTTGTCTTAAATATTTTGAGTGTAATATTTTCTACATCAAAATATATATGTATTTGTTATAACAGAGTTGAATGCTTGTGGTAAAAAAAAGTAACTGTTTAATTGATACACCAATCTCAACATTTCAGAACATGTTTGTAAAGGTCTAAAATACAGGGTTAACACCAGTAACACGGGGTATTTTGCTGGAATGGGACAAGAACTCATGCCACAACATCTCGCAAGATAAAATAGCTATGAGATGGTGCAAGTGGAAAATGAGCTCCTGAGACAAGTTTTTCATATATTTACAGTGACCTTGGACAATTGGTAAGAAGCTGTAGTTCCGAAAAGCAGTGCTACAATGGCGGCAAACTAAATCCAGTTTGGTCTCGTTCTTGTGGACCTAAACTGGTGTTGCATCCTGTGTATTTAGTTGCAGAGAAAATGTTTTAAAGGGGCACTATGTAGTTTTAGGTAGAGGGGCCGAAACTTTTATCAGACATGTTTATACCATGATGTAGAGCATTCTGGGCAGAACCTTTCTCCATGGGGACACCATGAAATCAAGCCTTTCTAGCAGGGAAAAGGCATGTAATTGGATAAATGTAAAATGATGAGTTTATACCGTACTGTGACATGTTAAAGGCAAAGCAATTACATGACACAGGTGACTGATCCTCAACCAGTAAATAGTGCATATTTAAGTCATTGCATAGATTTGCTCATTAAGATTTAGATTTTAATGAATCTTGCAGCCCTGGTGACCTGGTGAGTCCCTGTCCATATTCCCTGTAAAACTCTTTGATAGAGTTGCCTTATTAAAAAATAAAATGGCTTTTCATATTATTTCCTCAACTTAAACTATACAAACTTTAAATAATTGTCAAAATGGTCAAATGTGTTTTCCTACAGAAGATTGGCTGTAGATCTTTCAATGAAAAAGATCAAAGCAGATCATTGACCATTAGAAATGATTGACAGGCCTACATGAACTGTCCATCTCCAAATCCCCTTCCAAACCCCTCAGTGAGTCATGTGCCTCAGGTACTAGAGCAGGTCCACACAGTGATGAGAGAGACAGACACCGGTCCTTGAGTCCGTGATGGGTTTGTGTTTAATCCTGTGCCTGACCTCAGCAGCCGCTCTGTCCTGGGCTCACCTCACCTCCATCTGTCACTGCAGACAGCCACACAGTGCTGTCCCGGCCGAGCGTCACTACCTTTGTGTTCTTTGGCAAACACTCATAAAATCGCACACAACACAACCAGGACTTGTGTTGGCATCCTACGCAGTCATTAGGGTGGCATCATTCAGGAAGGTTAAGGTTAAGACAGACTTGACACATACTCTGTGTTAAGTATATTTTAGAGTAGTTTTTGTCTTTGAGCCATCCTTCAGTGCCTCTGAGTAATAAAAATGGCAACATTTCAGATATGCTAATTGTGTCGATTGAAATTGCAAGTTTGATTAGACTGTGATTAATCTTGCAGCCTTAGCGTTCGTTCAGTGGATGAGGGTCCATTTAATAAGGCTGCTCTGCAGAAGGAAATGAAAGTGTTTTTGACTGGAATCTGTTGGGTACACTATGAACCAAGCATTCTGAATTATATTGAATCACAAAAACTTCACAAAAACAAGTAAGCGGATTGAAATAATTCAGAATTCAGTGAGAGACTTAATACTTCTGCTCTTTTCATGCTATTATTCATATTGAAAATCTTGAACTCTGCTCACCCTGCTTTGCCTGTTTGTTTCCCGGATCAGATTTGCTTGAAGGATATGAGATTAAACCACTATCATTATTAACCAGGATTAAAATGTGGCAGTAGCAGTATTTCCCACAGATCTGTTGAGACAATGATGCCATTCTTGTTCCTCATTTGTAACATTTATTAAACACAGGGCGGTCTAAACTGTGGCCAAGGACCAAATGAAACCCCTGGACCACTTTTTGTTGGCTTCCTTTTTAATTGGTTCAAATTGCCATGTGCTTTTCACTGCAAGAGACAAAGCATTAAACAGCATGTTTCAATTAGGTTAAACCTGTATTATAAGAACTTGAAAAACCAAGATCAGACATTTCCAGTTATAAACTGGAAGTGTTAGCTGTTTTTGACCACAACAGATATTTTGGCTAATTTATTCCAGTTATGATTGTAAGAATTTATATGGACCACATAAGAGAGGAGAATACATGGAGTGAGTTAGCTGCAGTTTTGGGAGTCACTGGACAGTTTCACTTATGAAGATGCTCACTAGGACTTCTTTGTACTTGGCTATTTTGTGAGTGATCCTTAACATTTTGTGAGCTTATCTCAGATGCAGAGGGCATGTCTTAAATCGATCAAGAGCTTGTTTTGTAAGCTTTCATCTATTGTACGACTGCAGTCAATTAAATAAACCATTTTGGTGAGTAGCCACGATGCTGTGTTTTTTAGCCCTGAGTGAGTGACTGTGCTCTGTTCTGTGTTTGAGCTGGTGTTGGTCCTCACATCGATGTTGACATGAGAGTAGGCAGCCGCAATGAGAGATGTGTGTGCGTGCGTGTGTGCGTGCGTGCGTGCGTGCGTGCGTGCGTGTGTGTGTGTGTGTATGTGTGTACGCGCACGCTGAGGGCGGGACTGGTGCACAGGAGGGATTTTCCCATGGAGCCTTGCTGCTCTGCCCTAGATTCCACTCACTGATTGTCTGGATGCAGCGTGAGCTATTCTTAGAACAGAATTATCGGGAGAGTAGAGGAAGAGAAAGTGTCTGTTTGTGTTGGCGTGTCCTTGCCTCGTGCAGAATATTCAACGTCTCCACTTTAAAATACACAACACAAACATAAAGTGTCCTACTGCTAGCTGATAATCAAGGGGCATTGCATGTGCTGTTCACTGTTTCACTTCACTACTTGTTTAGTTTGGTCATAACCTTCCTGGATTTTACTGTGTAGTGTATATGTTAGCCTGACACATGAACAAATTGTGCAGTGCTATTGAAATAGAAAATCACCTTAAAGGGACAACATATAGCCTGCGCTCTTACCATTTTCAAAAGGGTACACAACTGAGCTCACAACTGCACCTGGGCTGCCAGTGCCCTAACCTGCAGATAGAGGTTTAGACACAGGTTTTTCTCATTTTCAGTATACGGACAGGCCATGACTCATTTGAAAGCCCAGAACCTCCAGAATTCACTCACTGAACTGTAGAGGCTGCACTGGCACTGATTCATGAGTGGCTGCAGGTAGTGGTGTTTGGGTGATGACCATTCAGATCAGAGATGCATTTTAAGTTTAAGTTTAATCAACCCAATTCAAAGACTCATGTGAGGCTCAATCTGCTTTCTGATTGGATAATCATCTTGAGAACCAAAACACCTAATTATAGCATAAACAAGGCCATCATGTTTCATGTTTTTGTAAATTAGAATGAATCAAATTAAACAATTAAAATGTCAATTTTAAATACAACTGAAACTACTTTATGCCATTGACCCACAATAACCCTGCTGTGATTAAAATATAAAAACGTGACATGACAACAACTAGCTTAATCAATGATACGGTAATTCTTATTACAGACTTTCTCGAAGTTTCTCGAAGTTTATAATCTAATGTGGAAAATATGTTTCATACTTGTTGAAATAATGCTTTGTCAATAAATACACACTAGACACCCAGTTTTACAGGTGTTCCCTCTTAAGACAGTTTGAGTGAGTGCCTGGCGAGGACACATAATGACACTTAACAGAATATAAAAGCATCATACTCTGTGAGGGCATGTGTGGATACAGTACAGGGTGCCCCATCCACCAGCTTTCAAACACACACACACACACACACACACACACACACACACACACACACACGCACACGCACACGCACACAGAGAGAGGAATATACAGCCCGGCTCTGTCAGTCAGTGAGGCAAATGGCTATTTTAGCATTTGTCATAGTCGTTTTCACACTGCCATGAGTTTGGTTGATGTAAAAAAGCATTCGCTCTGAGCAGTGTGATTGTGCCGGTGTGAACATAACAGTAGCATTCTGATTCACATTAAAAGCCCACTCCGAGAGTGTGGAAACGGGTGGTCTGAAAGCAGCTCCACTGTCCGCTTGAAGCACGTTGTCATGGAAATAAGTACAGCGATCAGCTGATGGCCTCTCACATGCATCATGGTACATCTTTGTGGTGAATGATGTGATCTGTTTAGTTGACCCAAAATTCAACTAAACAGAACTGAATCTAGTGAGGTTTGTCCATAGAGCACATTTACGAACACAACATTACAATCTTCAGTGTTGTTTTAGTCTCTTCTTCATGAACCCATAGGACATGGGGAAGTCTTTTTAAAGTTTGTTATGTTTGCTTTATGCACTGGATGAGACATAATTTCTATTAGTTAAGAGGAGACACAAGAATGAGACAAGATTTGCATTTTAACATAATAAATTGTGTAGTTCAGATTTTGGCGTCCCATTTTATTCATTTTTATCTTGCGAGATCTTGCATCGTGAGCTCTTGTAGCACGAGATCTTGTTCCATTTCTATTATGCACAATACAAGGCATTACATAATCAGAGTGTACAATGTGCTGTAGAGTCACATATAAATATTCATTGATAAACTTGTATTACTGTTCTTTATTGGCATTGCAACTACTTGTGTTCTTGTATAATTTCAGAAAACACTCAAGCATTTAAAACTATTTTCTGCTTTAATCCATACTTACAGGGCAGTATGGAGAGAACTCTATATACTATACAAGTGGTTTCTTCTTTACTAGCTTTAATGACTTTAGCATGTTGGTGTGTTCCGAATTTGAGTGACATGTCTCAAATCATCACATACTTTTCACAGAATTGGCCGAGTTTGATCGTTCTGATTAAATGTGTAAATATACACAAAAGTGACTGCATTTTGATTGATCAGCGGAGGAGTTTTCACTGATGACGACTTGGCTCGCACTTTTTCAGGCGTGCTAAATGAGTCCATTATTCATTTACTCAACAGTCACATCCTAGTAGTGGTTACTTCACACTACTCTGAAGCATCAGCTAGCCTGGGGCGAACTGATGTGACAGTCATTAAATTCAACTTCTATGAAAGGTGTATCCAAGACAGGTTTGGTTCCTACTGTTTCACCCCAGCTCACCCCAGGGCTGCACAATATCTTATAATCAAATCACAGTCACAATTTGATTTGGCACAATTATCAAACCGCAAAAGCTAGATAGAAAAATCTTGATGTACCTGTAATTTATATGATTTTTGAGTTTATCAGTTCATATTTCTGGAGTGTATATTCTGCAGTCTGAATAGAATCCTGCTTTCTAAGGGCCCAATGTTGTTTCCTCATCAAAAACATGCCTAGAGTTGTGCGATGTTTAGTTTGCACATGTTTAACACACAACCTCTCTTTCACCTTGTGATGTCATGTGGTAATACAGGAAGTGCTCCTCTATATCTTTTAAACTCCATACATTTTGACTAGAATCATTTGGATTATTTCAGCCCTGTAATTGCCAATAGTGCCTTAACAAAAGGTAACTTGTTAACTTTAACTACCACTACGTGACATCACAAGGTGGAACATAGCATTTTGAGCTTTTGAGATGTATTATTATAATAATAAAGGGTTACTCTAACATGTGAATGAAACAAAATATTTTTTTTAAAGAGGTAACAACATTCATGGCATTCCAACATGGCTTAAAGCTTAGAGTCAATTTTGCACAATATAGGACCTTTAAACACATATTGAAAAGATTTACTCCTTAAAATTGTGCAGCCCAATCTTTCTTTTAATCTCATATTTAGATTGAGATATGCATAGTGGCTTTAGATCTTTTATAATTCAATTTAACAAATGAAAGCACTTGTATATAAGTGTGTGTTGACGGTTGGCTCTTCAGCTCGGTGTAGTGGGCTGTAGTCTCCTCTCTGTGCTCTATTCACTCCCTCAGTGCAATAGTATTTGTTGTGGTCTCCTGTCACTACTGTCATCATTACCGTGCAGCTGTGGGTGCAAGTTGTTTCCCTGTGCACTGTGCGCGTCTTTGTTCTCTCAGAGTAACGTGTCCGGACGATGCTTTTACTGCCTCTGTTTCCATAGCAACAGACGGCACGGACCATTCACCGCTCCTCACGGCTGCCGCGACTCTTCTGAGTGCAGCCGCATAAACAGGAGCAATGGATCTCCTAACTCCTGTAGGGTTGGGCCATATATACTACTCATGATGTATACATTTTTATTTAGGGGGGTTGAAAATCACACTATAACTTGCATGCCCTCCAGAATTTACACCTAGTGCAGCTTAAACACATCTGTGGAGATGCTCAAAGCACTAATGATGGCAGAAAAAGGATTTGTGGAGTGGACGCCCAACTTTCACCATAACTGTAAACAAGTTTGCACTAATGGTGCAAAAGCCTCTGATTTGAAGTATATTTTCTTGCCTCAGTCTTATCTTCATTTATTTAATACTTTTGTACACTTTTTTTCTAAATTAAAGGCCACATTTCCCTGCTAGAGTCCAGAGGCTCAGTGAGAGTGTCTGCTGCACCTGAACTCCTTAGATCACATGACGCTGCTCTCACGCTGTCAAGCTGATCAGGAGAGCTAATTACAGCATAAAGAGGCATAACATTCATTTGAGAAGTAATTGCCATAAATGGAATGAAATTTCACTTTTGTTAACCCTTTTATTTATTTGAGTTTTTATTGTGGGAAATTTCACCTGTCTTGAGTATGTGTTTGAGTGGAATACTGATTAAAATAGTTACTATTTTTTAAATGCATACATCTCATGTTTATAATATGCACTGTTTAATGTAGCTTTTTAATATATTTTTATGTAGTTTTGATAGCTGCAGTATTTTAACTAATTGTATGTATATTTTGTACTACACTCATCTTTTGCTTAGTGTTTTTAACTATCATACTTTTTGGACTATAAGCCAGTACTTTTTTCTCGCGCTTTGAACCCTGCAGCTTATACAATGGTGTGGCTAATATATGGACGGATTATTTGTTTGGCAACACAGCGGATGCGTGCACAGCCTGAGTGCAATAAAAGGCCGCTGTCTTTGCAGTGAACACAGGGATCTAGGGTTAAAATGAAGTTGCAGCTTTAACTAGTAATGCTGTCAGCACTCACACTGTTTATCACAATGTGATAAAATAAGTGATGACACTAAATTAACATTAGTGAGGGGGATACGTCTTACCCGTATGCGTTAAATTCAGGTGAGTACGTAAATGACGAGAAGAAACATCTCAAACTTCAGTAGCCGGACATCCACTCGTACCTGATCCATAACCTGCCCCCGGGAGAGTCTGAAATCTGCTGAAATCCTACGAGACACTGACAAGATACAAGATACAACAGTGGCTATTTGTGCATTTGATTGTGTTTTGAACAGTTATTTGAACACCCTCCTCGTGAAAAAAACACAAAGAAATGCAGATGATGCAGCTTTTAAGTTAATGGCAACTGATCTGTCGAAGAAGGATGTAAAGCTGCTGCATGTAAACGCAGCATCAGTGAGTCTACGGTGAGACGGAGGCAACAGCGCAACGAACTGACTCAATACAAAAAGACGACAAACGCTTTCAGGTCAATAAAAGCAGACGGTGTGAATTTGAAAATATTCTTGAAGATGTGGACACCTGTATCTTATATTCAGGTGCGGCTTATATATGTACAATTCTAAAATTTAGTTGAAATTTTGTTGATGTGGCTTATATTCAGGTGTGCTCTGTAGTCTGGAATTTATGGTACCTGTTTTGTATAGTTTAGACCAGGGCTACCATTAGCCCAGTAAATCCAAACTGAATTCCTCTGTATAGGATTTACAGGTTTGTTTATTTCAGTGACTCATGTGAATTGAACAACCTCATTGGTCATCTAATGTTTAGGATAAAATCAATTATGTTGGGCTTCCAGTATTGTTACTGTTATCCGTAAAAGCATAGTTGAGAGCTGTAAGTTACTGTTTACTGCTAAATTACAATCCTAAACCGTTACGTTTGTTTTGATACAAAGAGACCATGGGTTTCTTTGATTGGTTGATCCGCCTGTCATGATGCCCATTAGTATAGTCTATTGTTGGGCAAAATGTAGTAATGTTGACAAAAATACCATAGAAATACAACCAAAATAAAATTCTAACCTAATGTCTGCAAACACTGAAGACACTTATTGGTCATTTCATAGATTGGACCTGTGCTTGCTTTCTTTACAGAAGAAGCATAAACTTTACATAAAGTTTTAGCCTTTTATTTGTCATCTCTTAATTCAATGGTAATTTGTTGGTTTCATACACAGACAGCAGTCATGTTTTTTAAACTCATGGTATCCAGTTCCACTGTGTATTTCTGTTAAGCTTTAAACATAAAAACAGTTTAGGTCAAACCTCTATGACTCACCCTGACTCGACTTTGGAAAGTGACGTGGACTGGCTTGGAGTTTAAGTTTCTCACTTGAGTTCAGTTCAGAACATTAAACGTCTGTACTAAACACGGCAAAAGAGAATAAACAAAAAAAAAGCAGAAAGAATGTATTCTTGACCAGAAAAGACACTATTTAAGGTCACTCCACCAGCTATTATTTCACTGTTTTGATGTTCTCTGTTTTTTTTATGCGAGTACTGACAAAAGTATTTTTGTAACATTGTGTCCCTGGCTTTGACTCTTCACCCCCATCGCCCACCTTAATCTCAGTAATGTGGCTGGAAGGGCATCTGGTTTAAAAAAATAATAATAATAATAAAAAAAAATCCTGAATCACCATGCAGACATGGTTCACAGTGGCAATGCTAAGTTGAAGTTTTGTCTGGTTTTGTAAAGGAGTGCTACTATTCTTTCAAACGCTATGGCTACCAAATGAGCTGAGGAGAGAATGTAATCTTGCAGTGTCATGGTCTCATTAACTGTGTGTGGACTGAGACTAGAAGGATTTGACCAGTTCAGTGCAATGTGTATATTAGTGTGTGTGCATTTGTGTTTGTGTATGTGGAGGTGTTTCTATCCTTCAGACGTGTGTAATACTTAATATACAATACAGCAGTAATAGTTAGAGGTTATTTGCGGTCTGCATAAAATGACTTGATTTGGAGAATGAAACACATTTTTCTGTCTGGAGAGTGTTTGTGTAGTATACGGCATAATGATATGGAATCTCACGCTCCAAATGCTTCCTTTCTTTTGCGTTTATTGTAACATTTAAAGTAGCTCCTGTACAAATGACGCGTCTCATTTAAAGCAGGTGATTGATGTCATTCAGTTGCACAGAAGCATCTCATCTGTATCTCGAGCAGGCCCAGTCTGGCCCTGCCTTATTAAAGTAATACATTATTGGGATGTTGTTGAGCACTGGGGGATGTGGTGTTTAGCCGGGCTGTTTTGAAGTGGATATGATTGTGGTGTATCTGTGAAATCCAAACTGCAGCAAAAGCCTAAATAGTAGTTTCCATTCTTCTCAGGCTCCACAGCTGTGCGTGTGCTGTTTTCTGTTCTGTACTAGTGTTTTATTTGTGGAGTGTCGGCTCGGAACGGTGTGCTCACAGATAGTGGGGCGGGGGGCAGACTGTCCTGGGATGACACCGTCAGGACACAGGGGGAGGAGCTTGACTTTGGTAATGGGGGGGTGCTGCTGACGTGTGATTGGCTGAAGCCTGTCCTCGTTCGCTCCACTCTCTGCACTGCAGTGGGACTGAACGGTGAGGCTGAGTGAGGAGAGATGCCCCCACTGCTCTCACTCATATCAAAACGTGCAGAGAAATCTTTACTTTAGAACTAGACAGCCTTCTTGAACATTTGCTCATTATGACTTTGTCTCTGCTCAACTGTTTACTATGTCAAATCTACCAAGGTTTCTGATTCACACAGGTTTGAGCACTGGAACAAAGCTGTAAAGCAGTAACCATAGCAACTGTAAGGAGCCTGAACTTAAACCAATCACTGCTCTAGCTCACAGCAGCATCGTTCATGGATAAAGCTGCAGCATTATTTGGATTTAAATCAAATTCCTAATTTTAGTGGTTACAATTAGCAAATCTGCACTGCTGGTATTTAATGTCTTTATGTCGTCTGCACACAAAACCTGCTAACTCTGTAATTTAGATCTCTATATTCAGTTCTCTCACAAATGTTAATGTTCCTGGACTGGTGAAAATGTACACTCTGAACCCTGCCATTGTATCACAAGTCTAATCCCAATGCTTTAAAAAAATTAAAAATTAAAAAATCAGCCATATTCATGAACCTTTGTGAGCTTTACGTTCCATAGACAGATAAGCCACACACTGGCAGAATAGTTTGGTGTTGCGTGGTGGTGTGCAGTTTAGGATGATAATGAATATTTTAGCTGCAGTGTTTATCAAGACCTTTCAAGAGATTTGGAGAAGGCTTTATGTCTAGTGTTATGTTTTGACTATTTCCCCTGCTCACTGCTGTCCACCCAGAATTACTACTCAGAATGCCACAGAAATATATCAGACTTGTCTGAATAAAATCTTTTGTTGGATAAAAAGGCATGTTCATATGAGTTGATACCATAAAAAACTGCACTAACAATAAACCAGAATGAATGTGAACATGAATAGAAAGAGAGATTGAAGGATTATTATTTTATTTAATGTATTTTTAGTTTTTATATTACAAGTTGAGGCATAACCTTTTATCCCAAAGTTGTTTAGGAACAGTGTCGAAAGGATTAGGAGGACCTGAACTGAAGTTGTCCATTCGCTAATTTTTCAGAAAACATGTCAAGAGGTTTTACGTTTTTGTCCAGTTGTGTGCAGCAGTATGGAGTTTTTGGAGTTTTATGTGTCCCAAGAGGGACACAAAACAGTCATCCTTGTGGACCTTTATCACTGTAGTCTCCATTTGCTTTTTCTGATAACTGGAAAACATTCTTATTCTAACCCAGAAAACACAAGGGGTTCAACATGTTTAGTTGACTACAACCCTAGTATACACATATTAAATATATTTGATAGCAAATTGGAGTTCTATGTAGCAATTCAATTGGAAATGTGTTTAGATGTACTGTGGTGTGTAGGATGCATTGAATGTTGCAACAACTTTTTCAAATCTGATACTGGATACTTTTTTGCTTTGGATCAGTATTGGAGAATTTGGAATTGATACTGATCATTTTTATGTAGCAATATACAGCAGTATTGGAAGAAAGTTTTCAGACAGCTCTTATATGGACTGTTTTATAATGATTTTGAGTTTTCATTTCTGATGATGTCCCTCTCTCTGTCTGCAGGTGTATGTGGAGTTTGATGACCAGGAGTGGGAGAAGAGGGAGTGGGTCAAAGTGTACGAGGACTTCCAGCTGTTTCTCCTGGAGCACCAGCTGGTCTGGGCCAAGAGGAAGGACTCCAGGACGGGGCCAGGGAGCGGAGGGGCCACAGGGGGCCTCCTGCAGGGGACCAAGGCCAAGCACATCCAGTGGCCCGCACTGGTAAGACCTCCTTCCATGTCTGTCGGCCAGTTAGAAATGGAGTTTACAAGATATATAGAAGAAAGGGGGGCTGCAATGAGGGCAAATTCAGTTATTTTACTAACTCAATTCTATATTTTACTTTGGCTTTTATCTTGTTCCTATGACCTATTTTGTTACTGAAAAAACAGAAAATTTAATCATTGACTATTTTAGATTAAATGTTTTGTCTATGAGTTGTGCCTTTGGTTTCTCTTGGCCATGACTGTATTAAAAAGATGTCCAATCGAACTTTCCAAGGTAAATAAAAAATAATTATGTAGTCACTGTGATGCAAAGACCTGAGTGTGATGTATTCAAGGTTTGACGCAGATGAAAGTTTGAAAAAAATAAATAAATCTATACGCTAAATTCTTGCCTATCCTCTTTGGTTTTAATATAACTGCTTTGTCAGCGCATTTTCTCTAAACACATGGCAGCTAGGTTTGTGTATACTCTAGATAATTAGTCGATTACTAAATAGTTTGACAATTATTATTCGGGGAATTAAAATGGCAAGAATGTGAAAAGAGGTGCTAATTCCTTTCTGTTCATTTGACCTTAACTTCCAATCAAGAACAATATTTGTAGAGTTTTGAGTTTAATTTTGTAGTTAATTCACATGTGTGTGAAACAACAAGAAATTTCAGTTAAGTGCTGTTTATTTTTCACCCACACCTAGTTCTGAGTTATGTGTGTTTCTTTGGAGCATGGCCAGAGTTCATTGACCTTATTACAGTCACATGTTTACAGTCTGAGCTTTGTACACTTTGTCCATTTAAAATAATGTAACGATTTCCTGCTCTTCTGCTTTTTATAAACTCAGCTAACTGTTCACATGGAGGAGGGGCAGATGGTGCAGTGTTTAGTGACTTGTTTAGTAAAGTGCAGACCTGCTCAGACACAGGGCAGCAGAGCTGATCCCTCTTACATAAGTCTGTGAACTCAGACGCAGAGCCCTTCTGCTGCTGTTGCTGTTGCTGTGGGGCACGTGGGGCGTAATCAGACTACAGGCCGCTCCCAGGGGCCATTGTGACCCACATGTTACAGCTACAGAGTTTTACTGTGGAGAGGTACACCAAACGCCAAACTATACTCAGCACCGGGTCCCTCCTTTAAAAACTCTAGGCTGCTCAGCCTCAAACACAGAAGCAGCTGTTCTTTGTTGTTGCATTTTGTGAAATTGTCAATATCGAACAAAAATGGCTTAAAATATTAATGGGTGCTGTGAAACTACTTAACAGGATTAGACAAATGAATTTCCTAACATTGTTTAGCTTCATTTTATAACTGGTACTCATCAGTATAAATAAATGTTTCTTATGCCTACCTGCAGACTCTTTAAATGCTCTAATAATGACAGAAAAGGTATTTGTGGAGTCTAACCACAATTTTGAGTAGTTTTTTTTAATATATATCTAGCAGCAGTTTACTTTGTGTGTTGTTCTTTTGTAGCTGACATATTTGTGATATATTTTCAGCCATTTCACTGAGATGAGCTTTCAAGCTGTCTGTATGACACCATAGAAAATGTTGGTTCTATTCAGGCCCTTATAAACTGCTGTTAATGGTCATTTTGGGCCTAGTCCATTGGCCTGAAGGCTCTGACACAGGGAAGAGTCCTGACAGAGGGACGGGGAGGCCTTTTGGACCCATGTGTGAGACATGTGATTGTGAGGACATGTTCATGTGCTGTTTCACTCAGAACACTGTGGTGAGACACAACCTCTGGTCTGGCTGTGCTGAGTTCACTTCACTATGAGCTCTTGATAGAGACAGCATATGTGCAAACTGAGCAGTGCCATAGGTGTGACTCTTTTATTGTTTCATATTCTCTTGCTATTGGGCCCAGGCCACTGTCTGTAGTCTGTACTGCAGAAATAGAGGATTTCTGCAGACTCTGAGGGTGAGCAAAATGCTTGTCAAAAATATTGATACCCAGTTATCAATTAATTAATCATCTGAGCAAGTATCAGTACTGTTGAAAATCACATCATATAGATCTGGATTAGTATAAGACTCATCCTAATTCTAAAAACTAAGCCATTATTTATTTTTGGTTTAAAATTAGCTACTATTGTCCAAATTGTGGTGTCGTAATTACTTTTTAATATCAGGCCTTTTTCTTAGTATCAGTATCAGGTTTAGTATCACTGAGCAGTCTTCCTCATTGTTCCCTCAGCACACACTGTTCAGCCTTACATCTGTGATCCATGGATTACATCAGCTCTGTTTCCCTGGAGCTCGAAGCGCTCACTCCAGTCTGGCTCCCATCACCCTCTCAGCCAGAACCTGCAGAGGATACACCAGCTCTACTACTGCGCAAATGTGTTTTTATTCTAATACTGAAGTGATTGACTGATAGTATTTCTGGTTTTGTCTGTCATATTTTTCTTCTGTATTTGACTCATCTTTCATTGTTTTTGGTCAGGAGGAGTGTCCTCGTTATTATTAAACAGTAGCTTTAGCTTTTATCTTACAATAAAGAGCTAAACCTGTTAAGGTAGTCGAACATGTATCCCAATCCCACTACACTCAACCTTAAAGGAGACATTATGCAAAATCAACTTTCAAGAGCTTTTAACCATGTTATGATTATCTTATGATCATTAACCCACTCAAAGTTGTATTTATGTTTGAGTAATTTTTATTGCTGTGTTGGAGGCATCATTGTTCTGAAAAGTGCTGGTTTGCTCTTAGTTAAGTTGTTGAGTAATATTGAAGTTTTGAAATGATTAAAATTTCCAATGGCAATCCATGTGTCATAGATTATAACATATTAGATTAAAGCGTAATAAGTCTTTGCTAACCCTTACTACTAGGGCCTGACCGAGATGGATGGATGGATTTTTTTGCAGCTACTATGATACTAATAAAACAAGAGTTGGTGGTGCAGATAGCTGATATAATGGCGATATATTTAGTGATGTAAAACTTCACTGTAAATCTTCAACTGATTATAAAACTGTATTGAATTTTAGTTTGGTCTTATTTAGGTTACATTTATTGTTATTCTGTCTCTCTCTACAGTCATATTTAATGACAGTAGGCAGGGCTAAGTGTCCTTTTAATCTTGAGTCAAAATAGAAAAAGAATTTAATCCACCATGTTGACAGCAGCTGTGTGTGTCCTCTGTGGGACAGTCCTCTCTTCTCCACACGATCACACTTTGATAAAAACAAGCAGTAGTTTTGTTGTTGGCCTAAACTGCACTGAAGTTCACATTTATTTATAGTCAGTATCATGAACCAGACATAGGAGTTTTTAAAGCTAGCACCTCAGTGTTGCACTGGTGTAAACAATAGCACATGTGTCACATGACGTAAGTCTGGGGGTACTTTCAGGGGCAATATGCAGACACAAACAAATTACTAAGCAAATAAAAGATAAATATCGATGCATATTAGGACATTTATCTGACTGTAAATTGGATTAAATGGACATAATTTAGAGAGTCTTAAGTTTTTTAAGGAGGATAACATTCTAATGTGGACTATCAGCCCATATTGGCAAAATTTAGGCTGATAGCCGATATGTTTCCAAGTACTCTTATTGGCTGATAATATTGGCCAACTGATATATCGATTGGGCCCTACTTGCCACCATAAATACTGTTACTTGGTGTTACTTAGTGCTTTCAAATAAAGAGTTGCCTACATTGAATAGATAGTAAAGCAGAAATTCAATTCTGTCAACTGGACTAAAAGTTTTGTTTGTTTTTTTTTATCAAATACAAATACCAGTTGACAGAATTTAATTTCTCCTTTGCTTTGGATCCTGAGGGATTACACAAACATTTTCACACTGAACTTATATTGCTTACATTACAATGTCTTGCCCATGGACACAACAGCAATATCCACTAGTTAGATTGAACCATCAACCTCCAGGTTTGTGGGTGACCGCGGTCTCTTCTGAGCTGCTTCTGTCACTTCCATCATAATAGTTGTAGGGCCTTGGAAATGTTTTGAGGTCACAAAGATCCACTTTAACAGTACTCTCAGTTCTTTGGCAACCCTGTTTTCCATTAAAACACATAAAATGACTGGCCCTCCATGGAGCTGTACATGATTCATTTCCGGGTGTTATTGTCACTGCTGTATTTCAGCTGTAAATTGCTTCTATAAGTCCTACTTTTTGCCCTTTTGCAGTACCAGGGGTGTGTGTTTTTTTTCTTTGTTTGCCTTCACTGTGCGGCAGACGCCTTGAGACCTACTTTGTCTCCTAGCAACAATGGCCCACTTTGGAAAATGAAGCTGAGCTCACATTCACATTTGGCTGGACTTGAGTAGTGTCCTGTGCTCCAGTAGACAGCTCTGTGTGGAGACAATGAAAATGTGTCAGACTTTATAATAAAAATAAAAGGTTTTCTCAGGTTTTAAAGCATTTGTTCTCTCCATATTCCCTGTCCTTAAATGCTGCCGGAAAACCTGTCAAGAGCAGTGGATCTCATCTTACATCTGAGCCAAGAATTACATTTCATTAGTGAAGAACAAGTTGAGGAGATCTTAGACAGTCCATTGTGGGGATCTTTGTTTTTAGCTGATGGTTTCGGAAACATTTATTTCACTTGTCTGTAATTTAACCGTGAAGTTAACTGAGATTAGATGATTTGTTTTAGAATTGACAAAAATAGTTAATTTGAACTGACCAACTAACGCATGAATCTGGTTTCAAAACATCTTTTTGCTGATCTGAACCAGATTAGTATTTTATGCAGAATATGACTGGGTATATTGTTTGTGAATGAAATTATGCTACCTCTGAAATTGCAGCATTTGCGAACAACTGTTTGCATCCACTCAAATTGTGATTTTGATTATATTGCAATTAATATGGCAGTTCTACAATGCAATTCAGTCATATCATCAATGTTTAACATGTAACCCATGGTAAATAAGTTGTGTAACTGTTAACATGAAGAGCTTCTATATTTTGCTCTACTTGGCATATGATTAACCATTTAAACACCATTTAGAAACTTTGTTTTTATGGATGTTTCATGGATGTTGATGTTGATTTGTAGTGATTTACCTGGATGCATTTAAATTAAGGTTTTAAAAACTTTTGTCTCAAATAAATCACGTTAAGGTAATAAGTAACATTCTTAATTAAAGGTGCACTGTGTAGTTTTTTGGGCAGAAGGTCAGCCACTTTCTCTCTATGGAGATGTTATTACTTTTCCACAATATGGGATAGAACCTAACTATTTAACAAATACTCAGTTACATTTGAGTTTAGTGCTCCAATATATATTGGAAAGCATGCATTCTTACTGTGAACTTACTAATCACCTATCCGTACATCTGAGACCTGCTTGTCTCTGTGGAAATAGATCATTTTAATACCATACTGTGGGATTCTAGACAAAGCAATGATGTTTCTGGTGATACAAGAAGGTGATGGGTCCTGCACCAGAAAAGTGCTCCTTTTAAGTTTACAGTGGTTATAAGAGAAGACTCTGTTTTCATGTGTACTTTTTGTTGGTTGGTTTGTGGAGCTTCTGGTAACTGTGCTGTTGTTTTGTCTCTGGATGTGTTGATTTGAATGTTCCAGTGTGCTACACAGTGGTGGTGAAAGTGGGTCAGAGTTTTTGAGAGGACTGTTATTGCCCTGGCAACTGGCCTTTTCTCCCTGGGCCCAAACCTCAACTGCAATGCTTGGATCTATTAGTAATAAGAGGCACAGTGAAAATCTGAACCAAATACTGTTTTTAAAATGAGAGCAACAGCACTTGTAAATATCTCTTTGGCTTTATTGGCTTCACAGAAATGGAAAATACAATTGTTACGCTATACATTAGGCTCCATGGTTAGAGGAAAAATAAGTTATTTGGGTTGAAACTGTGATTATTGAGATCAGTTGTTTATGCACTGTCAAAAGTTGGCTTTATACAGCATGTAATTTAGTACAGATGTATTGTTATTTGTTAGTAAGGTTTTGTGAGCCATGATTTTTAGATGAGTGGCTTTTGTCCAGAGAAGATGTTTGTTTTTTATTTTATTTTATTATTTTTTTACACAACTTTTGCTATTAATTGCTCTCTAGACCTCTAGCTGTACAATAAAGTAAAAGCACAACAACACAGGGCGGTTCTCAAAATATCAATACAGCAATACACACACCAATAGACATGTGTATTGCCATATTTTAAAACTGTTAATCAATTATCAATTGCCAAGTTATACAGTTATCTACTGCTTACTGCATTAAGGCTGAATCTGCTGCACTGCAATGAGTTGGAGTTACTCATTAATCAGTTGTGTTCTGATATTAAGGCCATTGTAGACAACTCAAGTACATTTTGGAGACAATTTTTAGGGATATGTATTGAGTCTGTGAACCCTGCACTGGGATTTTATATTGTGAGGTTCTTGTTAATACCCAGCCCTACAGGGAACTAGCTGAATTAAAGGCAAATACATAAAAACAAATCAACAGTTCACTAAAATAAACAAGTTGATTTAATTACTCTAAAGTTAATAAAATAAAACCCCTGAGTGTATGCATCCCCAGCTCTCTGTGAGGTACTGGCTCTGGTGCAGCCCAGTGAAAGTGGGTCAGAGTGCGTTCTGTTTGTTCCCCTGAGCAGCAGATGGAGCGAGCTGCTGTAATCTCTGTGTGCCACACTCACACTGCAACATGAGCCCACAACAAAGATGGCCGCCACTGCTGCTCTGTCGGCTGGTCTATGAGTCTTATAGCCTAATTAAGTGCTACCAATCAAACACAGGAGAATCTGGAGTTTAACCCACAACCCCGAACTGTAACAGGAGCTCTGTAAACACTTTAAGTATGATACAATGGGAAAATTACGTGGAGAGAAGTGGCACATGTGAGACAGTGTGTGTGAACCACACACACTTTAAATTAAGAATAATTATTAATACAAAATTGAATGAACCTTTTAACCTATTAACTTACAGTGGATTCCCCTGACCAATTTCTCATTTTCTTTTTCAGTGATGGATAGATAAACATAAACTTTATTAATCTCTGAGGAAATTCAGCTGTGGTCAGCTACTTCAGACAGCAACCAATCAATAAGAAAGTCACTAAAACACAATAAAAAACAGACTTAAAAGAGACACAAAAAATGCTTATCAGATTTATTAGAAAGTGCTCTTGTGCTAGCCCACTCTGAAGGACAAAGAACTTTCTCAGATTGTGAAATATATTTATGTTTTTACATATTTACTATGAGTTAAAGGAAATGGAAATGTTATGATTTTGTCTGGAATGTCCCGGTATGGCAGTAGACATATCCATCTTGAGTTTACTCAATAACAAGGATTCTATTGACCTAAAAACTTGTATTATTACTGTGAGTGGGCTTGCCTCCTCACAGATCCGACATGTAACTTGGCCTTGTGGTGTCATCTGCTCTCTTCAGAGATAACTAAGTGTAGAGCCATACTGTGGAACATTCCAGGCTATATCTCCTTGGAGAGAAGCAGGTGGTGGACCCTCAATCACCAAAGTTTCACAGTGCATCTTTAATACAGTATATCTTTAATATCTTTAATACTTTAATAAGTAAAAATAAAAACAATGGCAGTGACTACAAAGATTTATATATTGTTTATAGTGTTGCTGTTATCTGTCATCTTGGTGTCAAATTGAATAAGTTTGAACATGAAAAAGCTGATATGGCCCCTTTATGACGCCGTGTTCTGCCTCCTCTTACCTTTATTACTTTGTTCAATCAACAGTGTAACACATACTGCATAACTGTTTGCATTATTAACTGAAGTAACTTGTAAATGGACAACTGCAGGTTAGATAATGCCCCTGTTTGAACCTTGACCTGTTATGGCTGCATAGTACTGAGCATGTGCCACTGTACTCTGTAAATCTGTCACATTCCACAGTGACCTGAGCGGGTTAGAGGTCATTGCTGTGTTCTTCAGTCTGTGTGTGTCCCATTTCTCTGCTACATTCTTACTGCACTCGCATACTCTGCACCACTCTCTTAGTCAGTGTTTTATAAGCTGTAAAGTCTTGTGGTTTAGTTGTAGTTAATCCTGTCACTATAATTACTATATCGACTGATATATGTAAGCTGGAGCAATATTTTTTGGGGACAATATTGTGTGAACGTTTTTTGTACTACTTTTAATACTTGAAATAAAAAAATATTTGTGCATACAATAACATTTAAACTGTAAAGTTGAATACAAAACTATGACTTATTACAGATGCAAACTAACTACTAAAGTGTTTAAGTTTGCTGTTTATGTATTGCAGCTCATGATTTATCAACAGTATTGCAGACCTACAATAGTTTTGGTTGTTTAAATCTGCTCTTGGGTTGTTATGTCAGTGGTATAAATCTAAATTAGTTTCAATATGATCATTTATCTTCCCTATTTACTTCAGCAAAATATCTCACTTTCAAATTTCTTATGGCTCAGAGGTAGAGCTTTGGTGCATTTGTAGTACTCCCCACCTGAACAAATGAGTTGTATTAACTTGAGAGCTGAGCACAAGTCAGGTGAGGCTTTCATAATATCTGTCAACACCTGTCAACTCTCAACAACTAACTTCAAAAATAACTGTTCTGTTTACAATGCAGAATAAATGCAATGCTTATTCAATCCATGCTGTATATTTTGTATTTCTATTCAGTCAGTTTGTTTATTAGATTTTATTTTATGTCTGGCTTTTGTTTAAATTAGTTTATATTTTATTCCGTGATTCATTGTTTTTCAAGAGTTTGCGAATTTTGTTCCCTGACAGCTGCAATACATTTCTTTTCGGAGACTTGTCCTGATTTAGTGCAGAACAGATGGTCTGTGTGTGCATTACATGTAACAATAATTGTATACTAATTGACACTAAAACTAGTGTTGAAAAAACAAACATTTCACTGAAAATAGTATTATATAAGTAGTATATGAATAGTATTAGAATAGTATGATGTTTATTAGAACTATCACATAGGAATACTATTGTTTTTCTTTTCTTGTGTGTTGAAAATGACATTCTTAAACCAAGACTTTTCATTAGAATCAACACTGAGCCTTGTGTGTGAAATTCCACTCTAGTGTGGAGCATGTTCACTTGTATACCACTATTCTTATTTCTGGGTAGGTCATTTCTTATTTGCGCTCCTCTGCCAACCTGTTTGTACTATGTGCACCAGGCACACTGTACCAGACAGACTGGTACAATTTTCTGTTTTGACAATTTGCTGAAACTGCCAATTGTTCTGTGGCTAATATTAGACGATTATTTCTGTTGTTTGTTACATTATGAACAGAGTTTATTTACATTTTGCATCAACAGAACTGTTCTTCTTTTAAGGTGATTTTACTTCTTGGTTTTGTTACAGACTTTCCGGTTTGATTTCTTTGCACAATTTGAAGAGCAAATTTTGAAATCCTTTGCTGGCTCGACTTAGACATGCCCTGGAACTGTTGAAGATAGTATAAGGGATTGTCTATAGACCAAGATGGTTGTTGTCATTTGTAACTGTTGTTATAGCTATTGTTTATGATGGTGTGATTTGTTTGACACCAAAACCAAAAGGAGACACTTCTCCTGTTGGAAATAACCTGGTTATTTTAGGTCATCTACCTCATTATTTTGAGGAAACGTATTACTAAATGTAGCCCTGATCCAACGTAACCAACAGTCCGACAAAGCAAATAGATTATTCTGTCTGCTATTGCCCAGTGTGTGTTTCACTGTTGGATTTTCTAACTTGCTGTTTAAATCATTTATCTTGTTAAATACTAAGTTGCTGTTGTGATTTTGGGCTTTACTAAAATGAACTGAACTGACGTGATGACGACTTTGCCCAGGCAGTGTGTTATTTCTACCTGAATACAACAGAGTAAGAAAACTAGAAACTGCTGTGTTCCTTTAAATGTTCACAGGCGCTTGTGCAGTGCTCCCTGGGTGTGTGGAGTGAGCATGTGAGCTTGCGTCACCCCCCTCCTCCTCCTCCTCGTCCTTCCCCCTCCCCCGCTCCTTCGTGCCTCAGCAGCAGTTAAAATGTCGGCTGTGGAATAGTGCCTCTCTTTGGCTCTCTGTCTTCTCCCCACCTATAGACCGCGCACAGTGGATTTGCGAAGTTGAGCCGCGCTGTGTCGGGCTATCCAGACTTTGAGGTAAGGGAGGGGGGTTGTGCGGTGGTCCGGGGCCTTGGCCATTAGCCCATACTCGGATTCTGCAGTAATGGCTGTGTCTTTTAGCTGAAACATGAGAAGAGTTGGAATGAGATGCTAGGTGTACATGTGTCGTCTGGATTGGGTTAGCGTAGTAGTCTTGTGTGTTTTTGGGGCAAGTGTTTAGAGTGGTGGTTGCTTTGGCGCATGAGGGGTGTGACATACGGGCAGAACCTACTCCCACACTGACAGCTTGGACTCATAGTGACATCACCTCCATCCATTCTCCACACACTGACAAGACTTTATATGGCAAATGATTAACATTACATTACATGTTTGAGACCCTATTGTTGGTTCCCTCTTTCACTTTTGTTCATTTTAAAGTCGATTTCTTGTTATCATGGCTATAGGCTACACCGTTGTCCCTTCTATGTAGTTCTATGAATATCAGGTGTGAAAAATTGAGAAGTCTGTTACTATAGAGTCCACAGGCAGCTGCAATGCTCTGAGAAGTGGGTCTGATTAACATGATGTGTTTTATGTGTGTGTTATGGTGATTTTTGTATTGGTTAAACACATTGTGGTGTGTAGAGAACTGGATTCTTCTATGAAAATATAATTGGTACAGATTAAACACATTAATTGGAAAGAACGTTAAGGGAGTTTGAAGAGTGGAGTCCATTTGAATCTGAATCATGATAACAATCACTGCTCCAATCAAATTCTTTACTGAATGATAAGGGTGCTCTATCTACCCCACAAAAACTCTTGTCTAGGCTAGCATTTAAAATGTAATGGACTAAGGCCCTGTATTACACAAAATTTACTCTTGTAAGCCATGTCAGAATGTTGTTACCTCATCAAAAACATACCCAGAGTTGTGTTTGGTTTAATTTAAACATTTGACTAATCCGTTATTATCAGTCTGTCTACATCTCCAAAGATCAAAATGCTCTGTTCCACCTTGTGATGTCATGTAATGGTAATTTTCATGTTAACAGCTAACTTTTACCTTTTGCCAAGTAGAGCTTAGGAATTCCAGGGCTGATATTATCCAAATGTTTCTAGTGTAGGCGTATGGACATTAAAAGCAGATTGATGTCATGTGCTAATACAGGAAGTGCTCCAGAGTGTTTTCTGTTTAAGAGAAAAACTCAACTTAAGGAGCATTTGTGCATTTTAAATGTATGAATGAAATATGTAACTGCAAGTATGTTTTTGAAGACGAAAAGACAAAACCTAAATCTGAAAATTGAGTAATATGGACCAGTTTAAAGACAAAAGTTGGCTTAACATTTACCAGTTTATGAAATTGTGTAAAATAATAAGTTATGGTCCAAATAATCATGTTGTTCTTTTTTCAATGTTGAATAGCCCTATGACATTAATACTAATTTACAAAGAATTGGAGAGTTGTTCGATGATACCAGCTTTCTGCTTAACAATTGTTGTTGATTGAAATTAGGGCTGTACTATTAACCATATTTTAATAGAGATCAATTTAACTTCTAATTGTCATGATATGTTTGTGTATTTTTAATCCAAATTCCTACAGACAATCCTCTGTCAGTAAAATTATGTAGTTTGGAGCAGAATTCAGATTTTCGAGGGAGAAATCCATGATCATTTGTGTTACAAGGATTAAAAATTTGGATTTGTTATCAGGTAATGAAAATGGAAAAAAACAAAACAAAAAACATTTTAATTGTAAAACAACATAAAATCTGAAAATTCTGAGCGAACATTTGAATGAAGATTATCATGATTCATTTTCAATCATATCAAATTTCCATCTAATGTTATGTTTTGAGTTAAAAATTGACCCAGAACATTGCGAATCTTGTTTTTGGTACTTTGGTAGTAGATTTGATAGATAGCAGATGTTATTGTTGTTATTTGAGTAGCTGTGTCAAACCCGATTTCTCCCCTGGGAAACGGCTAAGTGCACATAAAGTCAGGCTTGAATGGAGTACTCCCCGACAGCAGCAGGAAGCGAGCGTACTTCCTGTTCAAGTGCACTTCCTCTTTGTGTGTCCATTTGACTTCTGCTAGTCTAAAAGAAGGACCATTAGTGTCACATTGTGCTATGGGTTAAAATGAGTGTAGACTACAAACAGGCCCACTACACAAAGCCTTGGTGATGATTGACTTTTTATATCATGTTTTAAAAGTGAATTCCTCTTTTTAATCGTTTTTATTTGTTCAAAAGAGTGACACTTAAGTCTGGTTTGTTTGTTAGTTGGTGTGTTAGGGGGGGGGTCCTTTCAGCTGACAACAATCACGCATTTGGAGTTGCATAATGGCGGCACTTTTGTTTATTTGTGCTAACAAAGAAGACTTTGAACTTTGTCCCAGTTTT
>KN498822.1:3726-40090 GCA_000787155.1 Scartelaos histophorus | reverse complement strand
GGAAATGACTTTGCCCTATTTCCCAAGACAAGACAAAATAACATTAAACTGATGGGAGATGTTTTTCTGCAACAGCAAAACCAGAAGAAACTCAAAGCTGATTTTTACGTCGAGCATATACAGAAGTTATAATCCACTTTTAATAATACAGGGATATTTTATTTAAGTAATTGTAGTAACCGTAGTCATAACAAATAAAATATGACTCATGTTTGTGTTCTGTATGTTTTTAGCACATTGTATTAACGGTTTTTAGTGGGAATGAACAGTCTCCACTTTGTTGCCGGTGCCAGATTGACGCTGAATCAGGACGTCCATGTTTGCTTGTTTTTGTGATCCTAATTTCCTGAGAACATCCCTGTAAAAGCAATAACCGAGATGACACTGGGTAAATATTGCTTGTAATGTACTCGTCTCGGAATAAACGCGCTGCTCGGCCTTCGAATATGCAACCAGTTACTCCACAAAAAATAGCACGGAAGGATTTGTGTTGCAAACTACTTTACGTGCACTATGTAACATTTCTGATGCAGGGTCGGCCAGCAATTGGTCTCCCTGGAAACGGTATTGCTGGAAGCTTAAGTTTAGAAAGTACTATGATACTTTATTTTTATGATACTTTACTATGATATTAACAACAGGCAAACGCACCAGACAAAGTTATAGAGCAGATACTGTATATATTTCTGTAACATATTTCTGTGTGAAGCTAATTTTAGATACATTTAATGCCATTGTGTGCCTCCACCAGAAAAGTTGCATAGTGTATCTTTAATAATGTATTGGTCTTGCTAGAATCTTTGGACACTCACATTTTTACATTGTAGTATTCTCTCTTTACACTGGTAACTATTTCCGTAGCCACAGCTGCCCTGGGGCGGACTGACGCTTGTCAATCTACTTTGCCACATTCATACTTAGACAAGGTGAAGTGCCTTGCTCAATAACAAACAACAAAATGTACTAAGGAACAAACTGCCAATGTCTCAATTATAGGATAGAACTAATCCTACTGTCGCCAACTAAACCTTCAACATTTTTACCACTGGCTCAACATTATACCCTTATTCCTCCACATTTGAATAGTAAATCAATGTCTTTAAATAACTTCTCTTTTCCTTGAGTTAATGCATCATTCACAACCTTTGGCTTGTATGACACAGGCCACTTATTTGACCCCATCTGATCTTCGTGACCTAGGTCAGGATTACCCTCTGAGGCTAAAAGCAAACGTCTCCCTCCTGCTCCCTCCTCTGTGTCAGTGATTAGATCATGTGCAGAGGACCTACTTCTGTCTCCTGCAATAAAAACATCAGTAGTTCAGAGTCTTAATGTGGTGGAACAGGTAAGATCTGCTCTATGTAGCACTATTGCAAAAAGGCACAAAATGAAGTAATGTTTAACACTTAAAAGGGCCTTTGGACGGAGTTTTTTTTTTTTTTTACATATCATAAGATCAACAGGTGGACATGAATCACTATGAATAATCATCTATTGTCTTATTGTTAAAAAAAAGGATTGAACTTTCCTAATACTGAACAGTGAGGTCAATTTACAGGTCAGCTCTGTAAAAAGGCAAGTTATTTTTTGTTTGTTTTTTATAATTAAAACATGCATAATAAAATAAATTGTATATAGATGCAATTGTATCTTCAGTGGAGACATACAGGAACCCCCCACCACAAAAGTTACACACTGCACCTACAAAATCACTCTACATTTATTAACTTTACCCCAATACTTTAATTTCATTATCACAGCTCTCCCATGCACATTATTAGATCCACAATAAACTAATCCGTAGTATCATAAAGCTCTGGTTTTGTTGCAGTTTTGGTCCTTTTGCTAAACGATGTTAACCTCAGGACTGTACGGCGAATGACCTTCTGCTTCCTCAGCCTGTTTTCCTGTAGCTCTGCTGTTTTGGACACGTGAGAGGATAAAAAAAAAAGGTGCAATTTCACCGACTAGTCACATTCTCTGGGTCGATGTGTTCTTCAATAGCTGATCCCGGTCACTGGCGGTCAGCTCTGTTTCGCAATCTTCCTGCAAATAAAAAAAAAAATAATAATTACATCCACATACTGTTAGACGTAGACAGAGCTTATTGATCCACAAGGGAAGTTACTTGGACACAGTAGCTCACATATCACATCATTGCAATAATAATGACATTACAAAACATTACAAGAACAAAGAAGAAAAAAATATATAGCAGAATTAATACCAGAAATATACCAGAACTAGTAATGCGGTAATTAATGACAACTATACGATTATTATAAAGCTCAACTGAAGCCATAGATGTCACCCATATTAGGAATAGGAATTGATTTAAGGACAACATAGTGAAATAAAAAGCACCACTATCATGTAGAGGAGGCTTTTACAAACATTTTAAGCCTGACAGCAGCAGTTACAGAGAGAGCCAATGGTTTTTCAGTACAAAGTGAATCGTACCCAGAGTCAGTGAAGTCTGAAGCAGGACCATGGTTACTTCCTGTTAGGAATATGAGCAGGTCCAGTCTCTCCAGGTATAAGCACAGCCACAACTGATGCAAGTATTGTCATTTTTAATTGCTGGGTGTATTTTGAATTGTTTTTATTAAATGGGAGAAAGAACCAGAGGGCACAGCTGATCCTCGTGTGGACTTAAATTTCACTTTGGTTTTCTTTGTATTCCCCTCTTTATGTTAAAGGCAGTGCACCACGGAGGAGGAGGAGGAGGAGGTGGTGGAGAAGGAGGAGGAGGAGAAGGAGGAAGAGGAGGAGGAGGTGGAGAAGGAGGAGAAGGTGGAGGAGGAGGAGAAGGAGGAGGAGAAGGAGGAGAAGGAGCAGGAAGAGGAGGAGCTGGAAGAAAGCCGGCGAATTCTCTGTGGTCGCCTACGAGTTGGAGAAGGAGGAGGAGAAGGAGGAAAAGCAGGAGGAGGAGAAGGAGGAAAAGCAGGAGGAGGAGAAGGAGAAAAAGCAGGAGGAGGAGAAGGAGAAAAAGCAGGAGAAGGAGGAGAAGAACGCGAAGCAGGAGGAGGAGGAAGAGAAGAAGAAGGAGGCGAAGCAGGAGGAGGAGGAGAAGGAGGAGGAGAAGGAGGAGAAGGAAGAGGAGGAGGAGGAGAAGGAAGAGGAGGAGGAAGAGGAGGAGGAGGAGGAGGAGGACTATGGAGAACTTGACGTGGACTCGTTTGGCTTTAAGCACAAAGTGTCACTATGGATATATGCACCACATTTATCACTTGTGCTTTTACCAGGACCGACAAGTAGGAGGATTTTTGACAAAGTTTTAGCTCATAATATCAGTTGGGCTCAAAAGAGTTCCCTTGTCCACAATACTGACAAAAAACGTTGTTGTCCGTGTCCCTTTTTAAAAGCAAGTCTTGATCAGTAATACTTTAGCTGAACATTTTTACCTGCGATGCATCTTTTGGGAGAAAGAAAAAAATTCAACTCAAGATCAAGGTATAGGATAGGATACACTTTTTTTCTTTAGCTGAACATTTTTACCTGCGATGCATCTTTTGGGTTGATGGAAGAAAGAAAAAAAAAATCAACTCAAGATCAAGGATACACTTTTTTTCCCACAAAAATGGTGTAAACATACTTAAATGTACTTTAATATTTCACAGTATTGCATTATTCTTTTTCACATCTTCATAGATCTGACCTGTAACTAGTAGGAATATAACAATAGCCAATGATTTTTTCACAATATGCACGTCAAGGTACAATATTTATTGACAAGACTTTGGTTCTGTCATAGAGTTTAGATCTAAAAGTGCTTCATAAGTAATTAAACAAAGCAAAGGCTCATGGTCAATGTAGTTCTCTCTGGTTCTTTTGGCTACTGCTGCACCGAAACAATGAAGCAGAGACTTGTAACTCGATATATTGTGATGAATGAGACTTTTGATGATATGATCTCATATTTCAGTTATTGTTAGACCCTATATTATGCTAAATTGTGAGCTTTAAGACACATTAGATTGTCGTTACATGATCAAAAACATACCTGGAGTTGTTTTGTTTGTCACACATTAGAGTAATCCTGCATTATTAGTCAAAGCTCAAAATAATCTCTTCCATCTTGTCTAGTTTAAGTTCTAGTGAAGATGTATGAAGTTAAAAAAACACAGTGGAGCTCTTCTTATACGATCAAAAAGGTGTATTTGTGAGAACTGGGCCTAAATATGCAGGATTTGTGCGTTAAACTTGCGTGAATGAAGCAAAACACAACTCCAGGCTTGTTTAAGATGAGGAAACGACATTTTAACATAAAAATGAAAAAAACAAAACAAAAAACGTAATATGAACCCTTTAATGTTTCGCAGTTTTGCCTTTTACTTCTCCTTTTTCACATCTTTATCTGACCTGTAACTAGACTCGTGTCACGGTGACTACTGCGCATTTAATTAATCGATTCCTAAATAAATAATAAAGAAATAAGCAGCGAAGACAGCAGTTTCATTGTACAATAAACCTTTAATAAATAGTCATTAGTTTCCCATATGTACATAATAATAACCACCACTTTTGTTGCCATTTGTCGTTTCTTGGCTAATTTTAGGCACACAGAGGGGGTCCAGGCCACACACCACCACGTACTAAAAACAGGAGTGGCCAGAGCAGGTAGAGTCCTCAGAAATATAGATATCTGTCCCATTTAAACTGACACAAGAACTGGCCATTGGGAGCATAAATTATATACATTTGCAAGTATAGATAGTTTTGTACATTGTTTAAGTTGAATGGTGTAAAAAACAAAATGAAAATTAGGTTAAGAAACTCTTTGCAAATTTGTTTGAGGCCCCCATATAAATAATAATAATGGCATGTTTTAGTTTTGGGATTAAGAGCAAAAACACACAATATTTTGGTATGTTTTGCGACTCATTTAAGCCAGATGAGTTTATAATCTGCCAAAATGAAATGTTTGTTCAATCCATGTGGAAATTAGACATTGGAATTGTTAACCGTCTCGTCACAAAGATTTTTAAATGACCGTAAATTAAATTAAAAAGCTATAAAAAAGTAGCCAAAGAAAGTAAGACGATAGAGAGAAAATGTCACTCAGAAACACGCATACAAACACGGTACAAAAACAAAATGTAAAACGAAAATTTGGCACCAAAATAAACTTGGGTTATTTTAATGGTTTTTTTCTCGAGTTGGGTTGTAGTAGTAAATGCACTTCAGGCATTATGGAAATTCTACATTATGACAACCTAAATGTAAAAGATCATAATGTCCTGCCTCCACTTGCACCTGCACAGACTGCGCGAAAACACCGAGCGATAATAAAGGTGTGTTGATTCAAAACATACACCTTTCCCCTTTTACGTGTTTAAAAGGGAAGGGAGGTGGTTGAGCAATAAGACGATTCACAACATTTATTCAATATTGATAAAGATTGGGGTGTTGCTTTTTATAACATTATGCAAGTTTGAACTGCTACTTTAGGTCACATTCGGGGCAAGTGGAGGTTCTTGTAAATTCATATTAACGCTAGGGCTCCCCCTTCTGGAGAGACTGCTGAACTGCACCGAGTGATATCAACTCCATCTGTGTAGTTTGTCGACAGGTAGATTCAACGGCAAATGACTAAACCATGGTCCTTTCTGAACAATAGAAATATAATTATATTTACTATAGTATGGCAGCAAATGCAATTTTCAAGAAAAAGCTGTGCGTTAAAATGATCCACAAGTTGCAGCAGATCAGCTCAAAACAGTGAGTTTTTCAAATAAGCTGTATTGTTTAAAACTAAAACAGATATGTGGGGTGTGAAACAAAAGGCATACGTTTGTAACAGCTCTCACTGGAGCAATAGCTTAGAAACAGAGCCATCAGACCTCAGTCTTCATACAGGTCATGTCAAATTAAAGTCACTTCAAGGCAACAGTTGTTTCTCGAATAAAAACTTGAATCACGACAAGCCTTCGGTTTTGAACAGAAAATATAATACAACCCAACTGTACTAATCTAGAGAATGGCAAGTAAACATTGAAAAACTGTCTATTAAAGTGGTCTCGTCAGCACACCTCAGACAAAGAAGTGTTGTATTTATAGAAAATGTGGTCCAGATCCAGACCTGGTCCTGAACTGGTTTCTCTCATTGGTTTTCTGTATCGCAATGTACTCGAGTTGAGATATTGTCAAATTGTTACACTCCCAATGACTAGACACAGGCGCCACAGAAGATTATGAAGAAATACACTGGGATTTAGTAACAATTGCTTTACCCCACTCACACAAACTGCTGCAGTCCCTGTTCGCACCAGTAGGGGGCATAAACGCTCCACTCTTAAATAACTATCAGAGTCCGGCTCAGTCTTTTCTTCGCGACCAAAAACTCGCGATTTCAAGCAACATAGTCTTCACCCTGCTTCTAAACAGGCAGCCCCCCTCCTCGCTAGAGTCTGTGTGCGGCCTTGTTTCTGCAGGGTTGAGGCATTGAGTAGAGCGCCCCCTGTGGTTGGGGTTATACACTACTGTCCTCGAGCAGTGGTTCTTTGCCCTCTGCGCCGCTCCCCTGAGGGCTGTGGGAGTGGCTCTGGGCTCCGTTGCTGTGCTTCTTATAGGCGCCAGGTCTCATGCCTGGTCCAGTGTGCTCTGGGATGAACAGCGCCACCAGGAGGGAGAGCAGCACGGAGCAGGCCCCAAACAGGAACGGAGGGCCCGGGATGATGGCACTCTGCAATTAGACATGGGGTCATATTTAAATACAAGTTTCTGGATCTATTGTTTCATTGTAAAAGTATGTAGGATTGTAAGAGTATAAACATAGAACACTATTTCACAGGAGATGCATCAGGAATAACGCATTTAAAAAACTATAATATCATGCCAAATTTCAACTCATTTAAAGCAACATTTTGTAACTTTCTGGAGATGGCGTTTCAACTGCATGATTCCATGGAAATCAAAAATAGATAACAGCGAAAATTACAACATTTCCATGGAGACAAACAATTAAAGATCCTCCTCCAGGTCAAATAAGAGTCACGTTTGTAGAGATGCAAGTCTACTCAGATCAAGTTTTCCAGTGCAATAAATGGTTCATGTTCATGTTAGATCCTATAGTAAGCATTAATAAGACCATTCCTGGACGCCTTTGCTTTTGTGATTCATGTAAAATCCACTCAAAATCCTAGCATCCTGTAGAGCCTCACCTCGTCAGTGGGGTTGGCCATGTTGGGTTTGGCACCTTTCTCTGATCCGTCGGTGTCTGTGAGCTCCACATGGAAAAGGTAAAACACAAAACCGTACAGAGCGGGACCCAAACCGTTACACAGGCCTCGGATCCCCGTGATCATCCCCTGTACCACACCTGGAACAACAACAGCAAAAAAACATAGTATAAGATTTTCTTCAAAACAGCCATGTGATAAAATGCAACACAAGGTGCACTATGGAAGTTTACTGGTGATCTCCAGAGAGATGCCGGGATGCTCCACAGTACGGCATTACACACATCTATCTCTAAAGACAAGTGAGTGACACCACCAGACCAAGTTACGAGTTAGACACTCATTTGCATTTTGGAGCAATAAAACATCTACACAAGTTATGTTTAATGTCCCTGTGGAACATTCTCAAGAATGTGGCAAAAATGTCCCTAGAAAGAATTTGATGTCGTAAAAGTGGAAATGGGAAGGAAAGTTTGAGACCTTTATCAAATATTAAACATTCAATTTAATTGAAGGGAAACATTTTGATTGTGAAAATGATTAAGTACACCTGATTTTAATTGAAAGGTATTTTAAAAGTATTTTAAAACCAAGAAGTTAAAATGTTGAAAATGAAGTTAAACTGACCCTGCTGGTCGGGGTCGGCATTGCGGGACACGATGGCGCTGATGGCCGGGAAGGTGATACTGGACATGGCTGCGACTGCTCCAGCCGCCCACATCATCCTGAAAAAGAAATACAACTTATTTTTTGGGGGGTAAAAATGTAAATATAATTGTGTTGTGTTTTAATGAAATGAGTAGTCAAAGGTGTCATATGCCCTTTCAATACAGAACAGAAACACTGAACAGAAAAAAATGCAAATACTGAAAATCAAACTGGAGTTGATGTCCAAGACTTTGAAAAGTCAGACTATGCTTCAACATGTGAATGTACTTCCCTCTGGTGGACAAATTAGGTAGGTGAAGTAAAAGAGTTACTTCAGTGATGCAGTGCAGTGAAATAATAGTTATTTCACTGCGTGTTATTAAACCATGTAAACATTTATCCATCTGTCCATACATAGTGCAACACAATCCGTTTTATCATATTTAGAAAAAGTACAGACATGTGAAATGAATAATAAAAAGAGTGGTTTAAGTGTATGATGTCATAACAGTGCATGTATCAAAGCTACATTCATCTCACATTCAAACTGTTATAATCAGAAGAGTGTTTATTGTGCATATATTGAGGTTACTGACCAGGGCTGAGAGCCAAAGCCGTACCACGCCAGCTGCAGGATTTGGAACCCAAGGCCTAAAAGAATTGTGTTTTTATTCCCTATCGAACGCATCAGGATCCCCAGCACCACGGTCTGGAAATACAATTCAATATAGATAGATGAGTTAACATATTATTTAATTAATGGAAAAAAAGATTGTGATGGTGACATGAATTGTTCTTTTGTTATTTCACATTCTGTCAAACAACTAAGGGCAAATACCTACAAAATAAATACTTCAGTTCTATTCTTGGCTATTTCAGACCTTGAAAAATATGCGATGAGATTAGAGATAGTTGATAGTTTGGGCAGTTTTGCCACACCCTCTTTTAGTCAGGGCATGTCTTTTGACAACCAAGAATTTCTTGGAACACCTAACAGTTTATTACTTACTACAGTTACTTTACTGCTGTTCCAACATTTGTAGCACTTTAAAATTTAATGATTACAGAAACACAAGCTTAAAAAAATGAAACAAATGAGTGCTGTGTTACCTGTGCTAATATGGAGAGGATCCCCACCACAGCAATAAAGGCAGCCACAGTCTCAGATGAGAACCGTATGACCTAAAAGAGCACAAAATGTAACACCAGTTAGTACAGGCTCAATGACATGCACTTTCGATGCATTTAAGGATAACCGGTGGTAGAGAGAAGATCTTCCACCTGCTTTGTTTCAATGGAGAGGTTATTGCTTTGACATGAATGTTCCAAAGTATGGCATTACTCAATGTGGAGACAAGAGACAACCCCACTTACAGTAGTAATAATGCTTTTGAAGTTGCAATAAAAACATCTAGAAATGAAATAAATGCAAGATTTGTTTTTAATATCATACTGTAAACATTAGGGGTGTATCGAATCACAAGTCTTTGCTTAAAATTGTCGTGATGGAGTCATCGCTAAAAAAACAAAATGTACCAAATGATGGGTCAAAGCATTTTATAATGTCAATCTTGTTATTAGGGATAAAATTGTAATATCGTGAGCCTCCCCATCATATCGTGAGCTTTCCCACGATATCGCAATAAATATCATACTGTGAGGTTCATACTGTGACGATACAGTATCGTGACACTTGGATGTTGGTATATCCCTAGTAAACACGTCAGGCAAAGAATTAGGTACAGGTAAAAGCACCTAAAAAGTTGCACAGTGCAGCTTTAATCACTTATTTTTAAATAAAGTACTTAATAATAAGGCAAAAAGAAAATCAATTTGTCAACTGGACAAAAGTTTATTTGGTCGAAAACGTTTCGCAGCTCATCCAAGCTGCTTCTTGAGTTCTGGTCAGAATGCTGGACGACACAGCCTTATATCTGCTGCAGGGAGGAGCTAATAACAATGTAATTATATAGAAACTAACACCGGTTTATTTACAGTTTCTGTTTGTTAGCTCAGCCTATTTAACTTGTCATAAGTGGTGGGTCATCATTAGCATAATAATACAGGCCCATAATGGGTGATTACACCTCTGGGTTTGACCTGACTCGCCCTGTTGTTTTCCTAGTTTGTTTTGAATTAGTTTTGAGAAGAGTTATAAATGGGAGAAAGATGGTTTCTGAGGCCTCCATTTCTTTTTAAGGAAGGATTCCCTTTCTTAACAAAAATAGCCTCTTTAATTCCCCTCTCAAACCAATTCTTTTCTCTGGCTAAGATCTCTACCTCACTGTCCTCAAACGAGTGTCCCGTGGGTTTCAGGTGGAGGTGAACATCAGACTGTGGTCCACTGCTGCTCTCCCGTCTGTGTTGGTACATCCTCTTGTGAAGTGGTTGTTTAGTTTCTCCAATGTAGCGCTCACTGCAGTCTTCACTGCACTGAATGGAGTAGACCACATTGCTTTGTTTGTGGCTCGGAGTTTTGTCCTGTAGTTTTTCAGAAACATCAGCCATGTAAGGAATAGTTACACCTTTTTCCTGGGTTCTGATTCCTTGTCAACATGTTTTATGGCTCTTTTTGTTTAGTTGAAAGCCCATTTTGGGTATCCGCAAACAGAGAGGGCTTTCTGCACATGTTGTTCTTTCTTTCCCTTGTGCTTGTAGGTACCACTTGGGCCCTGTGTCACAAAGTCCGAATAACTCCAAGTTTGTGCTGCAGTGGATGGTGTGAATCAAAAAGCAGATATAGGTCCGTGTGTGTAGGCTGTCTATTTGGAGTCTCTGGTCTTTGGATTTTCAGATCTACAGAGTTAATATGTGCCGTAAAAAGGTCCCAAATCTTGAGTTCTGATTTTGGAAAAATGATCATCACCCACACATTGGTACTTCTATGTTGGAGTGTCTGGATATGAGGTCAGGGCACTCTGTTCAAATTGTTCCATGTATGTTTGCAATGATAGAAGAGACCGGTGAGCCCATCACACAGGTGTGGATTTGCCTGTAGAATTTCCCTCTGAACTGGAAATAGGTAGTGTTGAGACAAATTTCCAGCAGTTGGCAGATTTGGTCAGGAGAAATCAAAGGAGACCATTGTCTCATCCGGGTCAAATTGTAAACAAAGTCAAGCATCTTCAAAGTCAGCCGTGTTCTCAATATGGTGCTCTGTGCTGCCCACCAAAGGGGGCCTTCAGGTGTTTGGCCAAATTGTAGGTGACGGAGTCTGTGCTGCACACAATGGGTCTGAGTGGAACACCCTGTTTATGAATCTTAGGGAGGCCATAGATGTAGGGGGTGGAGTCACCAGGGTAAAGTCTGTAACACAGTTGTCGACCAATAACTTCTTCCTTCTCCAACTTCTGTAAGCAGTCAATGATCTTCTTGTACCCACTGGTGGAGTCTCGTTTATAAATAAACTTTTGTCCAGTTGACAAATTGATTTTCCTTTTGCCATGGATTCGACCTGGACGACTGAGGGATTTTACACACTACTTAATAATAACCAAACCATATCGCAGGAGCTATGTAATGTTGTATCTCAGTGTTTCCCACGGTGCTTTATAGGTAAGGCCTTGACTACATCCTTAAAAAAAAACAAAACACTACAGTGGACGCTCCCCTCTTCACTTTTTTTTGCCGGAATCTCCGCCACAGCCTTGACTAACCTAGTTTCTACTGGAAACACTGTAACCGGATAAGTCTTATTTGATTCTCACCTATTTAAACACACAAACGTGTATATTTTCTAGGTGTTCTCTCAAACAAGTTCCACCTTGTGATGTTATATGCTAATTAATACAGCAAGTGCACCGCCTTCTTTTTAAACTTAATACACCCTCACAAGAATCATTTGGATAAACTCAGCCGTAGCCTATAAATTGCCCATCTCTACTGAACTAAAAGTAAAAGGTAGTTGTTAAGTTGAAAACCGCTTCATGACATTATAAGGTGAAACAGTTTTGAGATTTAGAAATGCAGACAGACTAATGCAACATTACTCAAACACAATTCTGGACATGTTTTTGTAAAGATAACATTCTAACATAACAAAGCTCACAAGAGTCAATTTTGAACACTTAAACTTGACTAAAAATGACCAAAATGACTACTTTTCTTAAGAATAGAGTTTAATGGATAGTTTAGATTAGAAGAGAAATCCTATATCTTGAGTATTTAAACAAGCCCAACTTTGACAAAGCAGGAGGACAGATGGGTGTGGTGATGGGAACACTAAACGTCTTTTTGTGAACATTTGCAAGCAGGGCCCCATGCCAAAAGCTGTTCAACTAGTTTCTTTGCTACTGTATATACTCTACCTTCACTCAACACTCAAACTGCAAATACCACGTCTGAGTCTATATCACTTTTGAAAACGTATCTTATGTCAACAACTGTTTTTACTAGCATAGAAATGTTTGTAAGTATGTACATTTGTTTTTGCTTTCCAAAAAGTAACTGATCTGAGCTTGGAAACTGATGTGTGAAAAAAAAAATTGTCTGCAATTTTGCACCACTTATTTGTGGAAATAGCTAAACCACAACTTCACTTCGGCTGTGTCATTAGCAAGTGGAAATATATGAAAGCAGTCTCACAAAGTACTGACAATTTAATGCAAGACAGACAGATTCATTCGTGCATGGTCATACCGGCTTGTCAAACCCTGATCTCGTCAGATCTCAGAAGCTAAGCAGGGCCGGGCCTGGTACAGCTGGGAATTCCAGGTGCCACAGTGGGGCGCCAGTGGAAAAAAACTGTTGTTGTGTCCTTAGGCAAGGCACTTCACCCACATTGCCTAGTATGAAAGTGGTGAGTGCATGAGTGATGGTGGTGGTCGGAGGGGCCAATGGCACCGATTGGCAGCCTTGCTTCCGTCAGTCTGCCCCAGGGCAGATGTGGCTGCAATAATAGCTTATCACCGCTGAGTGTGAAGTTAATGAACAATGAACTGTAAAGCGCTTTGGGTAACTTGAAGGGCGCTATATAAATGCAAGGATTAATTAATCAATCAATCAATCAATCAATTAATTAACAATCTACCGTATTAAAGAAGCTAAAATCATAATAATGCAATTCAAATGCAAATAAGGAGTCAAACTGTTTGTACTCTGGCCAACCACGCAGCAGGATTTGACAGACACACAAAGTATTAAGGGGTGAAAGGTTGAATAAGCTCTTTTCCTAAGCATTGATTGTGATTACGTTTCTATGAAGGGTACACCTCCTTCCACCTGCTGGTTTGGCATGGAGCGGGCTCTGGGCAAACCAGACCAGAAGTAAAAATGATTATATAGAGTGGGATAATATGAACACTTAAAGACCATAATAGCAAGCCTTATAGCAACAGTTACGTGAGTTACAGCAGTGGCAGTTTTTCAGTGTTAAGCAGATTAGAACCAGAGTTGATGGAGGCAAAAGAGCGCCCATGCTCACTTCCTATTTGAAATGCAACAACTAGCAGTTTAGCTATGTCCATTTCCAGTCCTCAGAGAGAATAAGAGAAGAATCAGAGAAACAAAAGACGTAGATAGAGACAGTGAGAGGGAGAAATTAGGGAAAGGGAGAGAGAATAAGAGAGTAAGCAAAGAAGACAGGGAAGAAGAAAGAGAAAAAAAGTGATGTAGAGAGAGGGAAGAAGGAGAAAGAAGATGGAGGATGAGAGGAGGAGAGAGAGCAGCCTTACCTGTTTGAGATAGAGGAAGAAGCTGGAGTACTGTCCAGCTTCAGGGAGGTAGGACAGAAACACTGTGATACAGATGAGCAGCACTGTCGAGTCCTGGCCCACTTTACGCAGAGACTGAAGAGAGACACAGGGACAGTTGAGTTTAGGAATCGAACAACTCAAATGCACAATCTTCACTGAGTCTGTAGTGTTTAATCAACGGGAACAGGTAAAATGACTATGCACATGTGTAGTTAACTAGTGAGAACATGGACCTGCCAGTTACAGTGACAGTTGACTGTCTATTTAGAGATGGATGATATTGCTAAAATGAATACTTCCAGTTTTTTTTTTAGACTATTCCAATATTCAAACCTGCACTGTCAGAAATGTGCTAAAATATCTCCATAATTGACATGGGTGAGGTTCAAGCATGCGAGTAAAAAAAATACCACTTTAGACCCTTGTTGTTTGGACGATTGTATGGGAAGTTTCTGTTTTTAATCAGTTCTTCTCATTGCAGCCTTTTAAAAAGTACTTTCAATTTCTGACAATATACTCAAATTAAAAACAGCAAGTGCAATACTATTAGTTTTTCAATTCATATCGCCTACATCTAGTTCCAAACAACACAATTAAGGACTGTCTGAACCTCCTGATGAATTTAATTGTTCACTGATTGTTAAGATCACAAGTACTTAAAGCGACAGCCCAGAATTTTGGACATAGGGCCTCGTTTCCTAGTGAGCCAGAATGAAGTAGACGTGTGGAGACACTTTTTAAAATATTCCATCCAGTCTTTGTCTTTGTAGATGTCGCTGGTGCGAGGCTAGCGCATGTCAACAGCCATAATAAGCCTGCCATTAAAACAGTCTTACCCACTCCACAAAGCACCTGAGGCAAAACAATTATAACACCAGACTGTCGACGTGAATGTGTGTGACGATAGAATAGTTTTAGAAGTGAAACCAACCTTGCATTTAAAGGATTTAGTCTGAGCAGCAGCAGCGAGTTGTACTTCCTGATAGAAAGCTTGGCAGCGACAGGCTCATATCACCGCTGCTAAGCAAATAGTCAACAACATGCGACGATTCATTCGATACAAGGTTGGTTTCATTTCAAACATTATTCTATCGACACAGACATTTGCATAGATTGTCTGGTGCAATAACGGTTTTGCCTCAGGTGCATTGTGGATTGGGTAAGACTGTTTTAGTGACAGGCTATCTATGGCTGTTGCAGCAATATTGGAATATTTTTAAAAAGTGTCTCCACACGTCTACAACACTCTGGTTCACAAGGAAATAAGGTCCTTTTAACACTTCCAAAACGCTACTCACAGCGAAGGGGTCCGCCTGCTCCCAGGAGATGGGTGCCCCCCACGAGGCAGGCCTCATCTTCTCGGGCAGAGACTCAGGGACCGCAACCAAGATGAAGCAGATGTCGAGCAGCGCAATGGCCGTGGCTAAAATCACCACAAGAGTGTCCCCGTATGTCTCCGAGAGGTACGCCCCGATAGCAGGGCTTGTCACCAGGCTCCCAGCGAACGTCGCAGACACCTGAGAGGAGAGGAATGCTATATCAGTAAACCCAGGACTGCTCCGTTATGGAAAAAATAATTAACTAAACTGTAATCACACCACAGGATTCTAACTATTTGGTCATAACTGAAACTTATTATTAATATATTGAATAGTCATCGTTTATAAGTAATATTTATAATTTCATCTGATTTAAAGATGACACATTGCAACAGAAATGGGGACAGCCCTATTATAGACATTATTTTACACTATTTAGCCTAGCAGGTCAGTCACATACATTAAAATAAGCAGTTTTGGTATGGTAGTACCACCTGACCAGCATTAAGGTAATATTTAACATTACTCTAATTAATTATGTGTCACACTTAGAGACACATTTTTTAGCAGGACAGGGAGGACTCTTCTTCATGACAGATGGTGAGTTTTGGATCAATTACTATTTCCCTCAGGCCAATGTCTGTGCACCTAAATTAACTAACAGCAACAGTCAGTATGAAATGATGGACTCTTAACATAAAAAAACCCCAAACAAACAAAAAACAATTTCCTCCTCAAACAACTAAATATCCGGTCTTGTTCTGCATACAAACTGCTAACCCTGTAGTTGAGATCTGTACAAATATCTGATCGATTCTTATTAAAGTTTTTTGTCAATTCTCTGGTGTTTAAAATGTGAACTTGAACAATTTAATAAAGCAAACCCAGATATTTCACGAATCATGACATTTGAAAAGTCTGACTCACCAGCCCATATGCTGTGCTTCGCTCGTGCTCCTGTGTGATATCAGCCACATAGGCGAAAATGACCGAGAACGTGACTGCAAATACGCCAGACATGGAGATGACAGCAAAGTACCACCTACAGGAAAAAGGACATTTAAATTTAAAGATACACTATGTAACTTTTTCTGATGCTTCCCAATCACCATGAAGAGTTTCCTGCCAATCCTGAAATGTTCCAGAGTAGGGCATTAGGCGTGTCTGTCATGCATTGAAAAGACACTTTGTACTTTGCACCACAGGTTTAGCATGGCAGTGACCTTGGGGAAAATGGCTCCCTGTTTGTCTGAGATTAATGTTCATATCTGGATTTATGGACTAAAAAGAGAAATAAAAACACCAGGATCATGGGTCTGACCTGTAACTTCTCTAGGTCTCTATGGAAACAAGCAAGTTTAATATCATGGCAGCAAACAGGCAGTGAACAGAAAGCTTACCCAAAAAGTAGTGCAAGGCAGTTTTAAAAAGCTTTAAAATTTAAATAATGAGAATCAAATAGAGTGTTTTGATAAAAATGCACTGATATTCTACACTTATCCTCTACCAAAATGTTCTGTTATGAAATTGTCTGAAGTTGAAGAGCAATCAGTCATGTTTGCTGAGCTCCTGTGGCAGAAGACAGTCATTTGAATCAAAGGCCAAACGTTTGCTTAAGGGAATGGACCATTTGTTTGGCTTATTGAGAAATGTCAGTCTTCAGCCCAGACCTCCTCCTCCTCAGCTGTAGTATTTGAGTACAGATGTATGCAAAGCAAATGTTGATGTTAACAAAGGTTACAGATGAGTTTAAAAAAAACCCACACACACACTTTCGCTGCAACTTTCTCTCAACACTTACCAGGGGCTGATCTTCATGAGTGGGATGGGTGCACAGGTGAAAAACACCGTTAGCAGCAGAAAAGACTTTCGCCCCCAAACGTCGGACAGCGCTCCGATGAGAGGTGCGCTGAGGAACGAGAGCAGGCCCTACACAAAGAGAGTTCAACAGAAGTTAAGCTAGAGAGTTCCCAAACGAACTGTGCTACTGAACTGGAGTAACAGGTCACTGCAAAAATAAAATAAAATAAAAATTCCAATAATAAATAATAAATACTTCTAGGTTATAAAAGATTTAAGACCAAGTTCAATTGTATTCGAGTAGTTTATTGTGTTATTTTGACTAAATTTCACTAAAATTCAAATCAATGATTTGTAGAAAAGGTTTCACCCGTCATCCGTTTTTGTGATCAAGATGTTTGGGCACCCATCCAGAAGCCTTTTTCAATTGATGGTACTGGCTTGAAACACTGCAAATTTAAGTTCAACTTCACATCAATTGAAAAATGGCTTTTGAGTGAGAGCCAAAACATCTTGAATCCAGATGACCACGGATGAAAGCTTCTCTGTGACGAATCATTCCTGAATGAATGAAAATTACACGTCTTGTTATCAATTATTAAAAAATGATTAAATACAGTGCCATACTTTATTAATGATATTTTCGAACTTTCCATCCTTGTTGGAATTAAATCAAAAGGACATTTTTGTCGGGTTTAATCAAATTCACACACTGTCTGCATACACAAGTTTTCTCAATCCCTAACCAAGATACACACAATCAATTAAGTAATAATTGTCCTAAATTTTTACTTAATTGATTGTGTGTATCTTGGTTAGTAATTTGCTGTTTTAAGTTTTATACAAAAGTTAAATTGAACCTGACCAGCCCCATGTGCAGATATTGGCCTGTTATATATATGTAAGCGTTGCACACACAGTACAGCTCAGTGTTCCTCTCAGTGACCAGGCGGTGCAGACTTCGCCCTCACCGTGTTCAGGGTTCAGATGAAATTCAAACAATGTCAGACTCTGCGTCACTGAACATGATCAAACAGGCTCAAAACCCTCAGACCTAAAATGGACTAATTACATCTGTGCTTCTGTGTTTAGGGCTTTGTACAGAGACAGAACACATTATACATAAAAAAGTACTATATATAGCCTCCTTTTAGCATAATAAACATAAAAGGGGCATGGCAAAGTAATTCAACATGTTATTTGGTTGCTTTAAAACACACAAAAACATACACTATAATACCATTTGTCAAATAAATGGAGGTCAGGTACACCTGAAGTTGTTTTATTTGGCCGTTTTAGACAGTCTAAAATAATACAGAAACTTTCTCATTAATGTAATTGTAAGCACTGCACCATAGCTGCTGAATTAAGTGCAATGAAATTGAAATTGCTCTAATTCATTAGCTGCAATTAGCAGCATTTACAGTCTGTAAAAACTACACTCTTAATGCGTATAAAGCCCTGTAGTTTAAACCCTTTATTTATTGTATTATTTTTTATTTCTGTTTATATTAGAGCCATCACAACACTAAAACTCAATTTTGAAGGAGGCGACTTGATATCAGTTTTGTTTTCATTACCAAAGATACAACTATCTTAGAATGGTTTTGATCTATATCAGAACAATAGAAGTATCCAGAAAAGTCAAATTGTGCCTGTTTATGTGATTTTACATAATCTTGTGGCGAGGTTGGCCAGAGTACAAACAGTTTGGCTCCTCATTTACACACAGAATTGCATTATTATGATTTTAGTTTCTTTATTACAGTAGAAAGTTGAGTTGGTTGGATTAATTAATTAATTAATCCTTGCATTTATATAGTACAAATAAGTATACATTTATTGTTTACATATGCGAGTTGTGCTGGTTCATACCTTGACTCCATGGATGAGCCCGTTCATCAGGAATGTGTGCCGAGGGAATGTTTGGTGTAAAACCTGGAAAATAAACAAAAAGACAAATGAGATACAGACAGAACACAAAACAATAACTACAGCCAGTATTTTCTATCCAGTGGCCGTTTAATTAGAACTGACAAAAGATAAAATATAAAATGACATTTACTAATGAACAAAGCTTAAAGAGCCCATCAGCCCTCGTTTAGTATTGATTTAGTGACATTTTTCAACAAAACAACACAAGCAAGATGAAAAGTAAACGACACTATAGAGAAAGGAGATGCATTTCTAATTTGGACACTGCAAGCTGCCTCACATTATTAGCATCAGTCTATTTGGATTTAATTTATCCTGACAGTCCATCACCTTCAGATAAAAATAAATGTGAAAATAAGTATTTTTATATGAGCTGTCAGCTGATTTTGCATCGCAATAATAAAATAACAAAAATCTGATGCAAGAGAGGCAAGTAAATGGAAAAAAATCACTGCCATAATACAATGAAAAGTACTCAAAATGGCGCCTATAAATGGAACCCATGAATACACACTGACTCTTAATAATTATAAGAAATAATAAAGGTGCCGATGTAAAGGTGCTTTACTTTTTCCATCGATATTTAGTTTGAATTTTTAAACATTTTTTGGCCTAAAATAAAGTAATTCAAGTAAGTCATTTAGGTCAATATACAAAACACGTTTCACCTTGCCCACTACACAGATGAGACATACCTCATTTTGCTAGAGTAACATTATAACAACGAGATTATTTTATTATTATGTATTATTTATGCCAACTCCATGAACTGAAAAGTCATGTAGGTGATAAAGCACTGCGCAATAAACCAAAACCTAAAATGAGCGTTCAATGTCCCTATAGATCCATAACACCAGAGATGTGGTATCCGATGCCTAAAAATCAATGCCTGGATGGTTTACATGATGTCCAGTACAAAGTCTACAGTGAGGTGGTCATTGACACTAGTTTCAGTTTAAATTGAGTGCTCTGATTAGACAGTGAGCCCCCACCCCTTTCCCTCTCCGTTTTTCTGTTCTTAAGCTTCTTTTTCTGTGGCTCTTCTGTCTTTCTATAACCCTCCGCCCATATCTCTGTCTCTCTCTCTCCCCTTCTCTCTCTCATCAATGATTAGTCCGAAATGCAAATGCTGCCTCCGTCCCGGGATCTTCAGGCCTAACGAAGCCCAGCTCATTAGCGCTGAGAGCTGCATAAACAATAGTGTCCTCTTCTATTGGAGGAGCAGCTGCAGAGACATTGTATAAAAGGCTTGTCCATGTGGCTCACAGATGTCTGCTGATCTCAGATACGAAGGTTATTCCACAAAAATATTACAATGACTGACACTTTCTAAAAAATAATTAGACATCTGAACAAAAACAGTTGAATCATTCGTTTTATTATTACTACGGTCTTCAGAAAAAATGTGGACAATATCCCCAAAATGTTGTCTTAAAACAGAACTTAAGCCATGCTGCTGCTAATAAAGATGTTCACACTTCAATGTGATTGGTTTAATCCACCTGTCAATCACTCAATATGACTGAGGCTGACCAATAGGAGGACTGTTTGTTAACCATTAAACAGAGAATCACTGAATGAGAAATATGACCAAAATAACAAATCGTAACAGCATTCAGTCGTTTATTGTCTTAGCTAAAGCAGAAAATAAACTGCTGCTATAGTACTATATAGTATGTTGTATAGTATGTATATGTTATAGTAGAACAATGATAAACAAAGGACTGACAAGGTAACATTCCATTCATAAATAACATGGCACCAACTAATATGACCTCTCTCTCAAACCAGCTTTCAGATTTGACAGAAAATTGCTTGTGTAGAACCAGGAACTATAAAACAAGGAGGAATTTAGAACTGAAACTAATTGTGTGGGTTAATTGTGTGGGTCATAATGGCACTGGAAATCATACATTCAAGTTGAGATGCTGTAATAATGATGCTATTATTCAGATAACAAAATATCCTTCTTGTATTAAGTTCAGTTCATATTTCGATCTTCTTTCAAATGCTCCAGGATTTGTTTACAATGTGCACTGTGAGCTGAATCCTACTTTAAACGTAAAACTCCATACTTACCCACCTCTCATTCTCATAAGCATAAAAAAGACTATTAATTGATTCAATTGTGGAAATAACTGAACATTTTACTCCACAAATAAGGATTAAAATTGCCAACAGAGTTTCAATGGAAATCTATGGGTAACACTAGCTTACATAGTTTGCTTGTCTTTCTATTGCACTGTAGCCTGTGCACACAGACCAGGCAGTGACCTCCTGATAAGCCCTTTTTAACAAAGACCCGCAGCTCTCACAATGCCACTGTTTGATGCCCTTTTCATATTTCTGTCCCATTAGCGTCCGGCAATAAACATCAGCCAAACAACACAAATATTCAGACCAGAGCCCAGCACAAAGCTAGCGTCACTCAGAGCCATTTGATTAGCCATTCAATTATTCATAGACAGTAATGGAGCCATGTGGTTCCAGTCAATGGGAAATGCCACCTTCCACCTCTGCTTTTAGAGAACAAAAGTGTGTAGGCTTAGAAATGTAACTGACACTGTAAGTTGTATTTAAATAAAACAGTGCAAATAAGAGCATTTTGCAGATAAAAAGTCTAACCGGGGGGTAGCTTGTGTTTGCCAACCTTGGGCTTGCAAGATAATCGAGTACCAAAGCCACACTACCACACACTACCACACGCTACCACACTTTTTGATTTTGATGATAAATGACAATTACAGATACGAAACAAATTCACAGTCTGTGTAAAAGCAAACCAATAATAATGATTTTCTAATGTTTCTTATTGGAGTTCATTTAATATTTTGGTGGCTGTTGTACGGTCGTCTTTTCTCAACAAAACTGGCCTGACTCAAAAAATGTTGAAAAGCACTTATGTTTAAGGAGTTTTACATTTATGGTTTATTTACCAATTAATAGCTTAAAATGTTTTTCCATACAACAAGTCCACCGCCTTGAGCCCTCCACCTGGATTTGTTTAGCAGCTTTTGATTAGTATATTGCTTACCGTGAGCATTGGGGTGGTAAGGAGACCCCATGCGAAAAACTCCAGGAAGATGACCACCACAGCATGGTAAACACTGGGCTCACCAATCCCCTGCGGCTAAAAAGAACAAAGAGAAACAGACAAATACAGATATACAGTTAGCAATATACATTTAACTGGGAACACATTGACAGCACAACCTAAAACTTTGAAGCATTAAAATACACTGCCAGTGACATAATTATTATGTTACAAATCTAGCAACAGTGAAGTAGGTCACCGCGAACCTAACAAAGACAGTATAAAATAACTATCATTTTATATTGTCAGTCTCTTGGGTAAAGGTCGGATAAGAGGTTGACAATAAAAAAACAACAGCTTCTTGATACACAAGGCACACGAGCAAAGAAATCCTATGTGACGAAATCGTTTATATTGTTGCCAAAGCTTCTACTACAACTACTACAACTATTTAGTCATACAACCAATTTTACCACAGTGGGCAGTGAGCTACACGAGGAAGTAGTTGAATTACTACTGGCAGAAATAAAACTAAAATGGCTATGGTGCTTACATAAAAAATATCAAGCAAAATACAAACATATTAACTAACTAAAAACTAAAATAGAAGTTTTATTATTATTATTATTTTTTTTTTTAAATAAAATTGGCTGTCCTGATTGTTGCATAACAGTCACAGTATTTGCTGCAAACTCAGCAGCATTATACCCACGCTTTGCCAACAACCCAATTTGGGACAATCGCTTCTCTCTCCCTGTAAATAATCCACCCATTTTGAAACATACATTAACAAAGAAGCATACAATACGTTTATGGGAATAATTGTTTGACTGAAACATTTGAGGACAATTTAGGAAATTCCTAAAATGAATAAATATAACATTGAAACCAACCTTCTCCCACCTGTTATTCTCCAAAGTGATAAACTCTACAAACACAAAACAGCCCGAGGGAGATTCATTCACCTCAAACAGGCAACCTACACGTAACAAGGCACAATCGTTGTTTTGTTTGTATCAAACTACAATCAATAGATCTTCTGTCGACAAAACAAAGCAATGAACGAAAACAACAACAGCAGTGACAGTCTGGATAAATGTCTACAGATGTGAGAGGGAAATAAAATCAATGTAAACACATGCTAACATGCTATGAGCAGCTACTTATTTCAAAATCGGACGGAAGCAGCGATGTCAGGTGTATGTTTTAATTAATTCGCTTGGTTAAAGAAATAAATACTCTTGATAAAGGTTTAAACGAAGCTTCATTGACATAAGCCAATTCACATCACCTGAGCTGACGTGTATGCGCTCAGCACAGGCCGCTAGCATTAGCCGCGGCTAACACCCAGTGCACACCCAGCTAACGGAGAAAACTGCTGTCGGATAAAAACATGCCCTAACTCAACATCGATGCTGTACTTCATTTACCCGCAAACGGACCGAGGCCATCACATCGTACTGGACTGATGGCAAAGCAAGTTAACAAAGATAAATAAATATTTAACTCACACTTCCTCCATCTTTTATAATAATTTTCTTTGCAAGAAGAATGCTGCGGTTTAGCCGCTTTTTCTTCTTCTTCTCCCCAGTCATCCTTAACTTATGTCCATTCTTGGTGTCATTGGTCCATCGTCACACCTACTCAAATAAGAAAATACTCAAAACAATCCTTATTCGTCTCATAACAGCTCCGTGGTCGGATCCAGGCAGTTAGCATCAAGCTAAATGGTGATTTCTCATCTCAGCCACTCGCGTCAACCCGTCTTCCTGAACGGTACGTGGACCCGCCCATCCTCCCCGATACGGCCTGCTGATTGGCTCCTCACTCATTCCCAAACTCAAACCCGGGCTATGATTGGGTGTCAGGACCTCAGCGCTCTACATACTCAGAACGAGACTCAGGAGCGCTCCGCGGGCTCGAGTAACAATGAGGAAATCCTTATATGGAGCCAGTGTTTTCCGCTGAACAAAATGTACCATTATCTCCACGAAACTTAAATACATTGATATTTCAGTAGCTTCAGGGTGTGTAAGGTTAACTAAATAATACATAATATTTATATTTTAAAAAATAGGTCCCTGAAAGAAAGAAAATTAAACGGAATTAAATTATAATTAATTGAAAATATACAAATTATTGTAAAGCAGCAAGACAAGAAAATGCTGTCCTTTATTTTTCATTGTGTCTAGTGTCAAACTCCACAAGTACTTTAAAGTCTGTCTGCTTCAAACGGTTATCATAGCTTATATAAGCTAATGGAGTATGATGGTATGATTTACCAATCCAAAAGCTAAGGCAACAGGAAATTGAGAAAAGTGTTCAGTCACATTAAAGGCAGCACAATGACAGTCATTAGTTACATTAAATTAAGAATTAAGACATTTTATAGAACATTAAAACAAAATAAACGCCCCATAAAACAAGACATCTTACAAAAAATAGACATTTAATACAAAGAAATTATTTCCCCACACCACAACAAATCCTATTTAGTAACAGAATTTAATTAAAGATGCACATGCTTGTTGCTTGACTGTAGTATGTCTACATATGTAGAAATCATTATAAAAGTTAATGTACATGAGTTCCGTATTCTTTTCTGCCTTATTTAAAATCACATTTAGCATTATAAGATGCTGAGAAGTCATAGTAGTTTGTGCTTCTTTATGTTTCACTCCAGAAAAATCTCTGCAGGGCCTACTGTTAAATACGCATTTTATTAGCAGCGTCTCCACAAACATCCCAACAAAGTGCAAGTCGAGAGGACAGTTATTATGTTGTGGTTTTTTTGTTTGTTTGCATAAATTAAGTTAGGTCTTCATCCTCGTCAATGTAGGGGATGTCCAGATGGTCAAAACTCCCTTGTTTTTCTATTGTTGAAAATTTGTCTCTTGTATTGGGGGAAGAATCAGCAGGTAAAAACTCAAATGGTTCATCATCTGTTTGCGCTCTCAAACTCCTCACTCTCTGTGCCAGATCTGTGGGTGATTCAGGCTTCCTGTTAGACAACCGCAAAGTCAGCTTCCCTAAAATTAGGATAAAACACAATAAACAATATTACTGTGAACATTTAAAAGCACAATTAATATACAATATATAAAATAATAGCATGATAAAAGGATCCAGTAACAAACATCTCATTTAAAGCAACTTAGTTAGTGTATAAATGATCTTACAGGAATTTAAAAGACATATGGAAAGCTGTTGGTTTGATTGTTAGCAGTCATTCTTGCCACATTTAGTCATTATTGTTATTAGTAGAATTGTCAATAAGCTTGTACACTGTGGAACAAACATTAGTAAATGTATTGATTAAACAGTGATCAAGCCATTTTGAATGATTGGATTATTAGATTATTTGAAAAAATGAAAAAGAAAATAAGATATCCAATAAGAAGAGTAATGAAAAATGAAATGTGTCACCAAACACTTGATTAACATTTGATTGTGTGATTTTCTCAACACATTTTAGCATTGGGAAAACCACAGATCAAGAGATTTAGTAGCAGAGAAAGACATGTACCGTACCTCCCTACTGACCTTCCGATTCAAGGCTTTTCAGGCGGTCCTCCAGGCTCTCTGTGCTCATTGACGAAGCAGAGTCCAAATTATCATTATCAGAGTGCTCCTGCTCCAGATCTGGCAACCTGCAGGCCAAGTCCACCCTGGAAAATAACATACATTACATCTATGGTTGGTCATAACTATAATAATATTCATTTTATTTTATTCATTCATTCATTCTCCTCCATCAGCTCCTCAATGTAACCGTTAGATCAGAAGCATTAGACGACTGCAGTAAAACACTCGGGAATCTTCTCTAGATCAAGGCTGGATCTTGCTGAGAAGTTGGAATTAATCCAAATAATTCCTGATAATGTATTTTTTACTGAGCAATGGTTTGTGTATAAATGTGTCTGGTCTGCATAAATAAGTTGAGTGAACTGAAGTCAAGATGTTACTAAATCTGGTCTTACTTTTCCTGTTTGATCGACTTGATTCTATCGATGAGCGTCTTTTCAGTTTCATCAGAATCTGTGAGTTCAGGGACGTCTGGCTGTGGAGTTTTTTCAACGATCTGCAGAAACACAAAAAAATCATAAAGATTGTTCTCATTTTTAACACTGCTCCCAGTTTGGACTAACAGGCAATGACAGAACCATTAAGTCATTTATACTGATGTAACAAAACAGATTATATGCACAAGTTATTTTGCACGCACTTCATTCAGAACATGCTGTTAATCATAAAAACAAAACTTCTACAGGTCTGAAATTGAGCAATTTTGAAAATTCATACTTCCATTTTTTTGCCACACCCTTTACTTTCATTACTTGTGATTTTAATCATGTGATAAATCTTAATGACCACAAGGATTTCAGGCAGTACGCATGTTAAATGCAAGAATATCAAACAATGTAAAATGTTTTAATAATAAAGTACAGCAAAAGTTTTCTGCCCATAACTCTTGGAAACAAATCTTTGTCTACCAGATGTTGTGCAGCGTTGTGGGGGGTGAATTTGTGCTTTGTCCCACCGTGTTTTGCCTGCGGAGATGAAGTTCTTTCACTGCCAGGGCCTCTGCATACTCCAACTCCTGAATGTTTTGCATCATCTCTTTGTATCGTCTGAACTGTTCTGTGATCAGGATCTCCATACACCTGTAAGAAATACATAGACAATACTCATTCTTAAATAAAACCAACACGTCAGAGCTTTTGTGCTTGTTGTATTTTCATATATCAGCACAGGATGCATCTACATTACTGCTGTCTGACCGTGCGCCAGTTCTGACAGAAGAAGAGCAGAGACCAGATTTTGACTCTGCCTGTAAAAATATTTATAAAACAATCTTTATGAAACTACAATTTATTTCCTCCCTGTCGCTGTTCGACACTAAGGGTAAGTGTGAAAGGGTGTTTAAGCTTTGCACAGTGGCCTACATTGTTATCTTGGCTACGTCCTTCATGCCCAGGAGAGGGTCGTCTGAATCTGGAGAGCGCAGGACACACGGGGCAAAGACAATGGCCAGAGAACTAGGAGACATTTTATTGTGATCTTCCTCTTTGGCAACTCTAAAATACACAAGAAATAAAAAAGTCAAGTTATTTATGATCAGGAAGTTGAAATGAAACAAACAGCAGACTTTTGTTTTACTTGACAAGGTGAAAGATTAGACGCTCCAATGTGTTGTAATTAGAAGGAGGAAGTTCATCCACTTTTTGATAGACGGCACGGATTCGCTCTGATCTCTCTGGCAACTCTAAAGAATGAATAATAAAACATTAACTAACACATTAATTACACAAACAGTGAAAATGTCAAATATGATCAATAAACAGACCCAGACGGTATATAAATGAACATAACCCGGAAGGCACAGCGTGACAAATTGGAAGTGACTTTGGGTACAACTCAAATTGACATTACATTGAAAAAAATGTCATTCTTCTCTGTGTAACTTCTGCGGTCTTAAAATGTTCGTATTACCCTGGTCTTCATGATCGCAGGGTTTTTATTTAGCCTGTAAATACATTCTTATTGCTGTAGAACTCAGGTCCAAAACTGCTTGCATCATGAGCTTTATTTAACTGCAGCTGAACATCACACTCCATTAGTCCACTTTTTTATACAGAAAATGTTCACAAACTAGGAATAAGAAACAGTGTAAACTTGACACTGTAGAAATACATCAAAACCATGTATATGCAAGTAAAGTAAAATAATACCAAAACCTAAATACATGGGTCAATGACATAACGTCTGCCCAGTTGCTGTTTCTACTGTTAAAAAGGTTCAAATTTCATAATAATTCCCCACATACCTGTAGTACCTCTGACCTCCATGTAACCAAATCATTTTTTCAGAAATTAGTTATTCTGCATGTTTTTGTATTTAATTTGTTAAAATGTGGTGTGATTGTTCACCCATAACTGCAGATTTTGAAACTTCTTTAAAATTACTCTATATCTTATCAAATTTATTTTCTTTCTTTTGGCATATTATTTATTTTCTTTCTTATTTGGCATATTTTCTGAAGTATTTTGTAGTCCATTTTTTCAAATATCATGTTTTCACTTTTTCAAATATCAGTATCATGTTCATATTACTCAGAACTTAGATTAATATCCCAACCATGTTAGAGAAAATAAAACAATTTTAAGGATATGCACAGTAGCGCCATATGACATTCTTTAAGGTCGTACCCAATTCAGGTACATACAAAAAAAAAAAAACACTAAAAATGCTTAATATAAATGTTAACCGTAGATTTGTGCACCTGACATTGGAAATATTTGAAAAAGTTCAATAAAAACTAAATGCTTATACATCATTGAGCCAAATACAATCAGCGTATGGCACACGTTTATGATGCTAAGTTCAGTGATATTTGATAATACATTTAAATATATGAGAAACTACTCACCGACAGCATGTAAAAAGTCATTGTACAGAGAAAAGGTCATGAGGGGGTCGGGCAGTTCTCGGAGCCAGCGTTTAACCAGGCCTGTGATGGTGTGGATCGGGTAATTGTCCAAACAGGCAGCTTCCGGATCTATAACACCAAAGGGCAATCATGCAAATAACTAAATTATAGAGTCAGCTACAGCATCCAGATTAACAAAGAATTTTCAAGATTTCAAGAACACTGCATAGTTTTGATGTAAAGTCCAAATCCACATAAATAACCCCATAAATAACCCCAGTGCATCTTTCTAAGGGATTACTCCTATGTCTATAGTTAAAAGGAGCTCAGTGATTTGCCCATAAACCCAAAAGACAAAGGTTCAACCCCAGCTCTAAGATAATTGTGTCTAGAAAACAAACTTACTGCTTCCAAGTGTGTGGAGTGAATGTATTTATTTCCTTGAACATGTCACCAATCGCTAAATCATGTAGTTCAACCGCAACAGAACGTATTAATTTTGAATTCATAGGCTCATAAAACAAGACATGAATACAAAACTAGTTGTATTCAGTGTATTATCAATATTATATATATTATATCTAAGATAAGATAAGATAAGATAAACTTTATTGTCCCAAAGGGAAATTTGTCACAGCTTAAAAACACAGTTACAATCCCACATATGTACAGACAGACACAGTCTACAATAGCATGAGGCGATTATGCCTGGAGATAAGCTGACAATTTATCTCCATATATCATGGTTTTGGTACAGATATTGAATTGTATGACTTCTTTGACTTAAATAGATAATTTCACTCACTGGTCTCGAGGATTTGGTGCAGTTCTCGGGCGCGGCAGGTTGAACCAGACTTCCTGTAGATTCCCTCCGTGTAAAGACCATTGAGCTCCACGTGCATCAGCAGAAGCTCCACCACTTTGGGCACTGGGTTTGCTTTACTGGTGAGGACACAAACCTGCACCCCGAAATGCAGAGAGCCAGGGACATGATCATCCTGGAAATCAAAATAATACAATATGTAGATGACTTGTTTGCAGTTTTATTAGGGATAACTTTTAAAATACTATTTATAACAATATGCACCGCACCATTCTGGAGCATCGTGTTGAGCAATCAGTAATGATTTTACTGAGACATTTCTTGTGGCATATTAACTTGCAGGCTGAAAGGACAAACACAAAATATAAGTATAAGTAATGGAGACAATATGACAATAACTGTTCTTATATCATGTTTATCAGTATCAGTTTTTAGTGGTATGATAAATGACTAAAACATTTCCTTTGTATTGAAATAAAGAAATCAATCCCCAACATGCACAAGACTGAAACTAGGATTGGAGGAGAACCAAACTGGGACTAGGCTACTCTATAATGAGTCTCCAGAGACTGGGATATAATAGGACATGACTGTATATCGCTCTCTTATTATCTTCACAATGACATACCACTGCACATGTACGCCTTCTCCATTCCCCAAATGTAGGAACCACACAAGTCACATGACTGCATGATGTTTACTTGGTATGTGCTGAAAAGGTGGTCCAAGGGGCTGTCAGGCTGCAAAACAAAGAAACAAAACAGTATTTGTTACTAGTCTGCAATGTTATGACTACTGTCATTTCTACTGCATTACTGCACCTGCACACACCATTTTAAATAATAAAATTAGAATAATCAAGTTGCCACATAAGTTACACTTACACATTTCTCCTTTTTCCGCCTCTTTTTGGTTTGTTTATTTGGCTGTGAAAAGTCAAACAAATAGTTAATTAATAATTGTGCTCAATAATGATATTTAATGATATATATATATATTTTTTGGATTAATCACAATTTAGTTTACTTTGGTTTGGTTTCATTTCAGACATAGTTAAGCACTAATTTAATAATGACATAGGCTGATTCAAATCAATATTCAGAAAGACAATTATTACTTCAGGTACTTGGTGTTAAAGGGGAGTTTTACCTTGACTGGCTCTGACTCGTTGCGTTGTATTTCTCTCACAAAGATGTCGAGCACAGACTGGAACAGATTCACCACCAGTGACACCTCAGTTTTCTGTTTGGGCCCAGCCAGCGTGTTCACTTTGTTCTGGTAACCCTTCATCAGGTCTTTGTACGCTATTTGAGGCTTCTGTTGAGGATTTAAAAAAGGAGATTATTTTAATGAAACTGTATCATTAAGTCCCATTTGTGATACAAAATTGAAGCCACAGTTGTGAGTCAAAACTGCCCCAATAAACTAGTGATTTCACAAGGTTCTTCTCCAGATGGCCTCGCTGGGTCACTTCACGTCAGCACTGACGCAATCAAGTTACGTTGAAACCAGTAACCCTGTGGTTATCGGGTGAATGCTAAAACCACTGGTTTCCTTCTGCCCCAAATTCATATGAACACAATTGTGAGTAAAGAAAGTGCCAACCTGGACAGAGAACATAAGTGCTAACCTGGACAGAGAACATAAGTGCTAACCTGGACAGAGAACATAAGTGCTAACCTGGACAGAGAACATAAGTGCTAACCTGGACAGAGAACATAAGTGCTAACCTAGACAGAGAACATAAGTGCTAACCTGGACAGAGAACATGCTTTTGATGGTCTCTCTGAACTGCATTGTTGCTGTGAGGAATATGGTCTCTGTGGGTGACAGCTCTTTGACTCTCGATCTCAGTTCATTCACCTGATAACAGCATTGACAAAACATATTTAGTATTACAAAGTCATAATGTATTTGTTCTATATAGAATCTAATACATTATAGTAATAGTTTGTCTACTACAGTACTGTACATTTTATTTTGGCCCCACCTGGTTCCCGAGATATTCATCGAGGTTTCTGAGTTCTTTGGGGTCTGTGATGTTTCGGTCCAGGGAGGCGTTCCACTCTAAGGCCCTGGTGGCTCGGCTGATGCGGATGGTCGGGTTTCGCTGGGTTCTGCTGCTCTGCTGGTTGGGCATCTGGTACGGGTGAGGCGAGAACCGCGGCAATGTAACTGAGGACAGAACATTTGTTGATTGTAGTACTATCCACATTTCTACTGAGTATGAAGAGCTGCCTTTACAAATACTAATAATTACTTTATTAATCCTGAAGGAAATTCAGTTTAGTTCTGTCTCATCTTAAATAGTCTTACAATGCTCATTTAATGTAAAAATATTTGTGTCATCCTGTCACAGAAAACTGGCTGCACCACACACAAACAACCCCCCAAAATTTGGCAGGTGTTACCCTGAATTCCATTTCTGTCTTGCCGGCCACCAAAATGTCAAGGCAATGAGGGTAAAGAGTTTGGCACAGGGACAACAGCAAGATCTTGGGAAGAGTTTCAACCCAGACATATTCACCTTACACTAAAAAGTCTTAAAGAAATGTTAATAATTTTATGGAAACAAAATCTTACCCCCCATGACCCACTTTTTGGGTGTTTGCGTGAAGTCTAAGTATAATTAACATTTCTCAAAGGAATTTATTTGGACACAGTAGATAATAGTATTAGTCAGTAGAGTGAGTGGTATTGTGAGCACTGAATGATTATTAGAGTGACCTCAAGGTGGCAGTACATATTAGAAGAATGCATGTGTTCTTTTCTTGGTTTTGCACTAAGCTCCTGAAAAACCAATAGATTTATTCATCTATAACTACTAAGGTGAACAGACACATTACCAGATTTATCAGCGGGAGATTCATTGCTGGGAATGTACTTTGGTGTTCGCTTCTTCAGGAATCTGCTAAGAAACCAAACCCTGGAAAATTTAAAATTGTAATTAAACAAAAGTGGGTCTCAGACTTTATATACATTTTGTCTCTAAAACATAATTATCTGGTACCTCTCAGGAGTAGTAAGAGTTTGATTTCCGTCATCCTCAGAGTTTCTTGGTGGAAGACTGTACCTTGATCCATCAGGTTCAGCTTGGATTTTCTGGATAACACGACACAATATTTTGAAGAAACCACGTAGAAGAATACCATGTCAAACAAAATAAACCACAAAATCATTCTTAGTTAGTTTCCCAACCACGTCCCCTGCCAAAAACACCAAAAGGATGTCCGTTGCTTCCCTGCACCAAACCAGAAGACACCATTCTTCATCATGCAGCACGGTTGATAATGCGTTTGTATAGTATTATTCAAGGTGCATTATATAACTTTTCTGGTAAAGTCCGCCACCTGCTCGACTCTGAATAGATTTTATTGCTTAAAATACTTTACAAGCAAGATATGCCACCAGGCCAGTCTACAAACATGTTCTGATATGCTTGTTCTTCTAACAGTTAATCAGTTTTTATTTCAGTCTGCTCTCATACTATTAATATAATCCAGTACTAATAGCACTAATAGCAAAATTCTATAAACACTGAACAGAATCTTACTTTTGAAACATGCAAATCGTTTTTAGAAGTAGTTTTTTCTAAAATCTTGCAGTGCTATGTTGTATGCTAAGTGTTTAATGTATATGTGTATGCAACCTTTTTTTATTTCTTTCACTTCCCTTAACATGTAGCAAAAGGAAAATGAGCTTTGGAAATTCAGTTCAACATTTCCATTTGCCTTGGCAAGCGTTCGCTCATTTGCAGTGGGACGAGTACATGCGACAGGGGCATGCAGAGGAGAGGTGTCCCGGTGAAGTACCTCCAGCCTGGATACAGCCCGCACATCCATGGTACTGACTGAGCTCTTCAGGTTGGACACATGGGGGCTCATGGGAGGTAGAGGAAAGGTCCAAAACTCACTTTCTCTGGAGCCGCCAAAGTTAATGACCAAACCGCTGCGGGCGTGGGCTAACCGGCGTTTACGTTTGGGTTTCGTTCGCAGTTGCACCGAGTCCTAATTATTCAGGTGAAACCCAGAACACACAGCCTCAGTCCACACTCGGTTTACTTACCATGTACTCACAGTGAAACACCAGTGACACACAGCTACAGTTACACACACACACACGCAAAAAACACATGGTCACACTCTTCATGTTGTTACCTCGCCCGCAGAGGGTGAGCTGTCAGAGGAGCTGCGTGTGGACAGTTCATCTGCAGACATCGATTTTCCTTTGTTACTAAAAGAAAAAAGTGAAATAAATATCTTCTTTATAACATGTTATTTTTTAACATTTCAACCTAGCAGCAGTATATAGTATCAACACACCACCTGATATTGTACTGCAAGATACTGCTTCTGCAACATAAGCATTATACTTAAGAACTCTATCTTAATATTTAGAGATGTCACTTGGACTAAATCAGTGCAATATTTCTTCTTGCTCATGACACCATATGGCACAGGTCACACTTGCTTCATGTAAAATGTAGATTTTTTTCTAGTTATTTAATGTTTGTGAAGTTTATAATTGTACTTCCTGGTTAAAAAGATGCAGCAAACATAGAGGTAATTCCATAACTATTACCAAGCAATCACAATGTGAATGAAAACTAAATTGTACAAAAGTTCTGATTTGATGCATAAAACAAATTACATCTTTATATTGTTGTATATTGAAAAAATGTGTTCCTTGTGCGCAAATTGTTGCTGAATTTTGGATGCAATTTTCTGTGTTGGTGGACAGATAGAGGTATTCTGTTCAACACTACTTCTTGTGTTTTTGTACTTTTCATCTAAACTTTTCTTCACAAACTGCCGCCTTCAGTCACTCACTGGTATTCATCTCGTCTGTGAGCCCGTCGGCGCTGCTCTGGACTGGAGTCGTCGGTGGGCTCGCCCTCGCTCACCCTCTCCCTCCAGCGGTCCACCCTCTCCTTCATCACCCCCATTTCCCCCGGTCTCCTCTGCAGGGGGCTTTTGGAGGGGCTGCCCTTGTAGGCGGTGGAGTCAGTGGGGACGGAGAGCGGGCGGTGCAGAGGAGGGGTGCTCTGTCCCGACCTAGACTGGGGCATTCGGTTTGGGCTGACCTCGATGGGAGCCTGCCTCTTCAGCTCCTTTTTGGACAGACTGAAACGCACAACTCATATTACTACAATATTAGGGCGGCTTGATTAAAGCAAAATATCACAATACTTATTTATCCATTATTTGGATCATAGTTGCAATAATTATCTGAAACCATCTTGTTGTAGAATTTTTGCACTGTTAAGATAAAACTAAAGAAAATCTGCAAGTTGAAATATTATAATAGACTGATGCAACCGTTGTGATCACAATTATTTTTTTCTGACAAGATCAAAGCAAAATTGTTGTCTTGAAGGTATGTAAAATGTGAATCTCAAGAATATTGTCTAGAATAGAAAAACTTCTTTTCTATTTTTCTATTTTTTCTATATTTCTGCACTCTAGTCTCCATTTCTTGGTTCCACAAAAATATCGAATAACAGATTTTTGACAATATCACACTAATAAACACTAATACCCAAACCAAACTACAGTAATCTTATCCTACTGTAAGCATTATATTTGTCACGTTACAAACCTACGCAAAATTTGGTTTGGTTAAATAGCCTAAACCAATTTAAAACAAACACATTTAGCTCATACTGTAAGTACCTGCTCCGTCCCCTCTCCGGGTTTTTCACTGACGTTCTCCAGGCCGACTGGATCACGGTGGCCGCTCGGTTCTGCTTTTCATAAAACTCACGCCAACATCTCTGCAACATCACAGACCTTTATGAGATCATATAGGGAGGGTGCACTGCATTTAGAATCTACTACTGGTCATAATCTATGTTTTTTCCCCATTTCTCTATGTTACTAAAGTGGACATTATAGATACAGTGATGATACTTCTCAAATGTGGAGCATGCAATACAAAGAAATATCATCTCCATGGAGACTAGAAAAGTTACACAGTGCATCCCATCCTGTCCCAACAGCACTGCACAGCTAGTCCCAATTTAACCATTATTTGAGGTGGGTGCATAATTGGTAGAGGTATTTATCAAGTAAAGTGGTGTTATCTCTAGAACCAGGCGTACCTGAATGAGCAGAGTAGCATCTCTCTTTTGGAGGAAGTGCATCCGGATTAAACAGCATCTGAACCACCTCTGAATGACCACAATGTGACGCATGACCACAGTGTTCTGAGTGTCCCGGAGAAACTGGCGCTCGTTCTCCTTTAAAAACACCTGGAAAATAGGTGAAAAAGGTAAGATTACAAAATGGTAATATATTTAAAATGTAGACAGACTAATAAAATATATGTTTTTGACTAGGTAAAGGCATTCTAACTTGGCTTAAAGCTCACATGAGTCTGAAATATAGTCAAGCTCCACGTATAAAACATCAAATTAGGTACAAGAGATAATTTTTGCCTCTCATCTACTTATGTCCTTCCCTAAAACAACAAACACCATCTCTCTATTAATTGGTTTACCTTTGTCTTTCCTATTTGGTACGTGGACTTGTCCAGTTTCAGCTTCACGAAAAGTTGAGAGATGTGCTCTGGAGTTGGAGTGGCCCCTTTTGGAAGTAACATCCTGAATTTCTCCACAAAATCCTGCCACATAAAAGTATAAAATATACAAGACAAAATGAATGTAGTGTGTGTTAATGCATTATTACTATTACTCATCACTACTATAACTGCTATGGAAACTAGAAACAATTTTAAACCAATATAGTAGTTTTAGGCTGAAGTAAAAAGTACTTATAATGCAAAACCCTATTAAACAATGACAGTATTCCAAGAAAAAATCTGCATCTGAACAGCAAGTTTGTATTCACAATTTCACGTGAGATTTACTGAGACAAAATAAGAGTGTTAAAAACGCTTTATACCCAAATCAATCAATAATGAAAAAATAAAATAACTGATTTTCTAAATATTATTAGCAAAGTAGTGACCTTGCTCAACTAACTTAATGCAATTTGAGTGGAAAATGACATTCTATTGTATAATTAGTCAATTTATTATTTATTATTACTGAGGTATTGAGAACGGTATCAAGTGTCAGACCTTTTCCTCACTACTGAAACAGTTCATGGCAACAATATCATCATATAATAATTGAATCACTGGCAGTAGTCGCAGTAGTCGGCTCACCTTAAAAGTATATTTGGCGCCGTATCCAGCCTTTTTCATCAGGACCATCTGAAGTAAACCTGTGCTATGAACCTGGCGTTTGACGAGTTCAGGGTCAAAGTGCATCTCTTTCTGCATCAAGGATATATATTTTTAGACTCTTCACAATACTGACCGATAATAAAAAATAACCAAATAATGAAAGCCTTACCTTCTCATTGTTGGAGCGTAAACAGACTATAAAGAACGGCTGTGCTTTTTCGATTCGTTCTAGGAGTTGTTGAAGAGATGCCTGTAGAAACCAACATGTGACATATGCATTAGGAACGGGTGAAATATTGGTTCCAGTATCGGT
>JACN01000011.1:0-11829 GCA_000787155.1 Scartelaos histophorus | reverse complement strand
AAAAAAAGCTTTGTGAATATTTAGTGACTGTAGTTTCATGTTCTGACCTTATCCTCTACAATATAACAACATTAAATGTGTAGTACCTGATTTTTACTGAACTGAACTGTTATAATTTATTTCACTTACCTTGTGTATTCTGAGCATTCACATTATTCACTTTAGTTTATGATTATCAGACAGTGAATATATGCAGTACACAGCAGACAAGAGCTGTTTACAGTATATCTGTACAAGTTTTACTCCAATACACGGAACAGAATGAGGTCCAGGCCCTTTACTGCCTGTACCATCCTACAGCAGTTGATTAGTTTTGTCGTTTTGACTGTTGGAATACGTAATTGAGGAGTATATTATTTTCCACGTGAATTTAGCACCTGTCCTGAATGAATAATTATTGAATAAAAGGATCTGTCCAGAGATAATGAAAAAAGAGATTACTGCCTGACGGGGCTATGAATACATCAGCCTTATATCAACATCCACATTGATTTGCAGAGCAGGACTGAGCAGCTCCTGGTCCTGGGCCCCGGCTCGACTCTTCTAACCCTAATTATCATCAAGTGCCTGCACACATTCTGCCTTTTTCTCAAATGGGTATTAAAGTATTGTTCTATACAGTTTGTCATTCTACTGTGACCTTGGTGGGGGTCAAATTGCAAATGTCTTAATGAAAGGAAAAAAATAGTGAGTAACAATAGCCCAGCTGTGTAAATTCCTCTCCAGACAGCCGTGTGATTTAGACCTAATTAGTATTCCTTTAAGTGGAACCCCAGCGCCCCCTTGTCCTTAAGATGGATGAATTAAACAGGAGGAGCTGCCTCACTCAAGATTCACTGGTGTCTTTTCTATTTCTGCCTCTACAGTTCATTTATCAACACGAAATCCTAATATTTGAGCATATTCTGGGATTTTAGGCTGTCAACATTTCAGTGTTGGGCACTAGTTGTGTAACTGTCTTGGCCAATATATCGCAAGCTGCTTCTACTTATTTGGGTTTAGTAGTATTTAGTAGTAAAGCATTGCAAATGTGATTAGATTTGATTAGATTTGAGATTAATGTTTAATAATAGGATTCAAAGTTCACATTTTAAACATTCATTCAAGAAGATTAGAGCTATGAACTAACAATAAATACATGGATCAAGTATTTTAGAACATGCTCCAAACAGTTTGTGCACTCAAAGATATAGAAATGATGATACTTCTAAACTGGAGCCTTTGTGCGTCGACATTTGCATCCATTATAACTGCATTTTCATTCTGATTCATCTTGCAGCCTTATTTAACAATATGTGATTCTGCATCAGCGTTCTCTTCAAATCGCTGCAGATCGGGTGGTGCATTTATGAGCGCTGTGTCTTCCAAGTGTTGTGTGTTTTTTCCCAGTGTGCAGCTAAAGACGCTGCGTGTCAGAGGTGAGCGGCTGAATGAGGCCGGCAGGACCCCCTCCACAGCTGGGAGGGGACCGTTCTAAAGGCTCTAAAGGCTTTGTGTGCGGATTCCAGGCAACCAGGTCTAATGCAGCAGCGAGGAACGCACACAGGCTCTTGTCCTGCGCTGCAAGACGACACACTGTGGGAAACTAGACAAAAACAAGGCTGGTGAAATGTGTGATGCGTTTAAAGGTGGGCTAAAAAGTCTAAAACAGGCTCGTCTTCATGCAGATATAATTGTTTGCCTGAAATGTTGCACAATGTGATATATCAAAGGCCCTGTGCCGGTTTTTTCTGCATATTTAGTCACACTGTCTGCACCTAATTATAAAGTGTTTTATTGACCAATAATCAGGAAGTGCTCCAGGGAGTGAGCTTTACCTGTGACAAGCGCTTATAAACTCATCAAATTTGTAGAATTAACTATATTTTTCACATTTTCACAGTATAAATCAGTCGTAGAACTTTTAAACTCATTTGTCTCCATGGCCTGACAGCTTACAGGTCAGATCTGTGAAGAGGCGGCTCCACTCACATTAAGAATGCATGTTTCTTAAGGCTTTTTTGTGCCATAAAACACATTAAAAATCGACTGTGACACATTATAGACGAAACAAACATCTCCATGGAGACGAGCAGGTGGTGGACTTTCACAATGATGTCTATAGTGCACCTTTAAATTAAGAGGAGAAATTGGATTGAGTCATTTTTTCTCTGTCAACTGGTGATTAATTTTACTTTGAGTCGTTTGTTTTGACTCATTGACGGTTTTACTCAGAAGCTGATGAGGATTTGACCCACTGTGTAGTTGTAGTTTGACTTCTGGCCACCAGGGGCTGCTCTTGAGTCTGCACAGATTGTTACATGGTGAAGTTGTGCCACGATCCCCTGATGCTCTTAATCTGAATTTAAACTGAGTGTATAGTTCATGTGGGCTTGTTTTATTGAGCGCTCATTCTCTGGCATTGTTAATGTTGGTTTTTCGCCATTTTATTATCATGAATTTGTCCAACTGCTTTAGGGATGATGCATCTAGAGTGACCTAAAAGAAAGAGTAAAAAAAAATCTATTTGAACACCACCACAGCTCCTCAAATACAGCTGCTGGTGTCCATGCCCTTGTACTTTCTATATTAGATTAATCTCTCTTATGGGAGATTCAGCATGTTTTATAACTCGTCTCTACTCAATGTGCTGACACCTTCTATTTAGTCTGAGGACCTCGGCTCTAATCTCTCATCAGCGTGGGGCAACCTTTAAGTGCTTGGAAGACACTTAATTAGCTCCTCTTTGTGATACTCCATTACCTTTTTGCTTAAATGAATCATCTGAGGTCGGCTTGTGGCATACAGAGCCGAGGAGCGGCGGGTCAAATTGATTGTGTTTAAAATGAGTTTGGCAAATAGGGGCTCGTCGATGGACTCTCCGCTAACAACCTCTCTCCATTAAAGAGAGACTCCACCTAATGAAGTGGTTATTCCGCTCATTTGACTCTGACCTTGTAAAACAAACCCAGATTATTAGCCGTATTTCTTCAGCACAATAGGGCAGCTCATTTTACAAGAGCATTTTTATCTGCGCCAAAGAGATTATTCCATCGAGTCGGTTTATTTATTTATTTATTTGTTTGTGGACTGGATTTCTCGGAAACTACTGGACAGATCTTCATGAAATTGTCACCAGACATAGATCTTGGTGCAGGGACGACTCAGTAAAATTTTGGTGATGATCCGGATCCAGATCTGGATTCTGTGTCCCCGTCATCCCTTGGCGGAGATCAGAAATCTCAAATTGCTCTTGTTTCCTTATATTTTGCCTCAATAATCAATAAATGGGTCAATGACATGGCAATTAGTTCAGTTAAAAAGGTTAAAATTACATAATAATTCACCACATACCTGTAGAACCTCTGACCTCCATGGAACCAAACCATTTTTTTCAGAAACCATTAATTATTCTGCACGTTTCTGTACTTAAATTGTTGAAATGTCATCAGCTGATTACTCTAAATCTATTTTTTTTTCTTTTTTGGCATTTTTTCTGAAGTGTTTTGAGTCCCACGTGAAATTTCCGCTTTCTTGAATAGATATTTCCCCATAATATTCAAAAAAATATTGTTTGAATGTGTCAATTTCTTTCAAATTTCATGTCAAATTTCAATGTCCTGTTCATATGACTCAGAACTTGAGTAATAATAAATAATTTTAAGATTATTCTTGGTTGCACCACATGGTATTTTTTAAGGTTGTAGCCAATGTTCATAAAAAACCCTAAAAATACTTGATATAAATGCCAAACATAGATTTATGCAGACCTGACATTGTAAATATTTGAAAAAGTTCAATAGAAACTATATTTTAAAATTTGCCTGTTGAAAATCTTTATACGTCACCGACCAAAACATGTTTAATCATCTTGCATTTTATTTATGATTGACACAAGGTGAATCCGTGTGTGTGCAGGTGAACGGGAAGGACCTCTCCAAAGCCACCCATGACCAGGCAGTGGAGGCCTTCCGCATGGCCAAGGACCCCATCATGGTGCAGGTTCTCCGCAAGACCCCCCACCCCCCGGTGCCCAGCCCCGCCTGCGACACCCAGCTGTCGGACACGAGCACCCAGACGGACCTCACCTTGGAGCACCTCGTGGCCCTCACCAAGCTGCCGGCCCCTGCGCCCAACATGGCCTCGCTGGACACCTACCTGCTGTCAGAGGAGTCAGTCATTACGCCCGTTCTTCATCGTAGAAATGCACAAGTGTCTTTGGGTTTCAGAATGAAGCAGAAGGGCCGTCGCCATAGTAACGGGTTAAAAGAAAATGTTATTATTATATTTTGATTGGGAAAAAAAACTCAAAATGTTGCATAGAACAGAGAGCTAAAACTCGTGTTATGAAGTAGGATTGAAAGGACAAAAGAAATTCTTAATAGGTTTTTGGTTTTTGTCTTTGCAAAACTATTTGAAAGACATATTTTGTTTTGAATTTTTTCTTTCTTTGGCAGCTGTGCACATTTTTCATCACTCTGAAAACTCATATGACACAATTTTTAAATGTAATGTTTACTGTATATTTAAATAATTCATTTGAATCTTAATAATTCTACACATTGGCAATGATTCTGTCATATAAGAGACTCCCACTCTAAGAAATGAAACACTGGGGATGTTCAAATTACAACAAACATCTGGTTTGTTTTTATGTAGAAATGTTCTTTCCTATATTTAAGTATGAATGTTTGGTTTTATTTAAGTAATAACATAAAGTTTTAAACGATATAACACTATCATGTACATACAATTAACAATGTTGCTTTATTATAATGCAAAAACTTCACGTACATACAATTAACAATGTTGCTTTATTATAATGCAAAAAACTTCACGCACAGCACGTAAAATTCTTGCACATGCGCAGTTCCGCACTTCAGCGTCTCGTGCAGAGACTTGGCGCTTGAGCTGTTCAGATTTCCGGTGCTTTTGTGGACAAACCACGACTAATCTTTGCTGTGACTTGACAAAATGTTGTCTGATAATGACATTTAAGTAATTTTGCCCAGCTCAGAGCATTACTAGTTTGGTCTCATTGCGTGGCGGCATCAGCAGTTTGCATGTTTCCTCCCTGTGTCTGGATGGTTTCCTCTGGTTTCCCCCATCACCCAAAAACATGCAACACCCTATGAACAGGGCCCATTGACCGTCAGTCCCTCCCTCCTGTGGGTCACCACCTGCAGAGGGGTGTTACTCTTATGTATTACTCTTAATTAATGGTTAATTAACAATTTCACTTTGATTCTAATTAATGGTGTTTCCTTGAATTCAATAATAAGATAATTTTGCATTTAACTTACCTTATAAGTCTATATGAAAACAACAGCCTTTTGTGGAATCGGTTGCCTTAACATTTTTAATTAAAACCAACATGATGTTAAAGCAAGAAGAGTAAACACATACTTATAATATAAAGCCTTTGTTTCATCATTCTGCATGTTCATGTTATAAAAATGCAGTATATTGCTGAGCACAAAGTTCTCTCAGGTTATTTTCCTTCTGTCATATTGGGAAGGTCCCAGTGCTGTCACTTTCCATCAGACCTGTAACCTCAGTTTAATGAGAAAGTCCAGCCCCGTGTTCAGTTCTACTAAATGTACCATTTTTACTCATGCAGGAACATTCAACCTAATCAGTTATTTCACTTTCTTTAATTGATTCTTGGGTCAAGTTAACGTGACAGGATCTTAATTTATAATTAGCCTCGGGGTGATAAAGTTAATAACTGATTCAAGAATGAGTTCCACATAAATGTATTAGAGTCCGACTCTAATTAAACTGACCTCAGAGCAAATTGGTCTAAACTGACAGATGCGTGTGTTTGGTTTTTGTGTTTTTATTTATTTTTATATTTATTAGGTGTTAACTGATGTTTCCTTTTCAGACATCCTGCTGGACATGCTTTTTTTGATCCCAACGACTTCCTCGAGGGGATACAGCAAGACATCGAACGTGAAGAGATGGAATATGAGGTAAAAAAAATAATAAAAAGTAGATTGACAATGCCAGTTTAAGTTCAATATGAAAAGTCATCAATTCAAACCTTTACCAGCTCGTACTGTTTCTGTGCACTCAAGCAAGACACTTCCTACACAATATATATATACTTCAGTCATATATTCCCTATGTGTCCGTTATATCAATCCCATATTTGCATTTTTTGAGGTATTGCTTTATTTAAACTCATTATTATGAAGAAGACACTGCACAAAACATGACTATACAGCTTTTTTGCAGGCTGGTGGTAAAAATAATAAAATCCAATCCACTTTATTTCTATCGCACATTTCATAAACAACAGTTTCCAAAGTGCTGCACAAATACAAACTAAAAGCAACAATAAAAATATAATAATAAAATAAATACTCATTAAACACAGATTAAAACATATTAGTCCTAAAACAATAAACCAGTAAAATCAAATAAGAGCAAAGCCATAAGAGCAATAAATAAATAAAAACCCATAAAATACATAAAAAATAAATAAATAAAAGACACAGAGGAGCACACAACTCATGTGGTGTTAAAAGCCAGAGAGTAAAAGTGGGTCAAAGTGAGTAAAAAATAAATATGTAAGTGCGTTTGTAGTCAATTTAAATGGCATAATTTGGGGAAAATAGTCATAAATCTGCCCAAAAATACATATCAGTCATTTTCTCCTATTTGCATGGAAAAATCTGCCCAATCAATCTGAAAAACATGTGTTAATTTCTATTGAGCAGCCCTACTTTGTCCCGGCGGTGTCCACGGCGTGCAGTAGCTGTGGCTCTGTCAGGGCTGCACATGCTGAGCTACAGAGCAGAGACTCGGCTGCAGCAGATGTGCAGCGCTCACAGCATCGCTCTGCAGTGACGCCGGGCTCATAACTCCCGGATAATTACCTAGTGCTGATAACACGTCTGCGGTGATAGATTTAACACACACCGAACAATGCCTGGATGAGACATAAATGAGGCCGGAGTCTGATGACTGCCAGGAGTCCGCTGTGCTTCCTCAGTGACCTCTTTGACCCCGGGCCCCCGATTATCCCCTGCTGTTCTACATTGGGGTATTCACAGAGGGTAATGTGCAAAAGGAGACGTGAAGTTAAGTAAATTAAGTACAAATGTTAGGTATTTGTACATTACTTAAGTCAATTTTACAGCAGATACTTTTTACTTTTACATTTGAGTGCATGTGTACTTTCTACTCCACTACAAGACAGAAGTACTTTGACATTCCTGAGACTTTTTTTGCACATTTAATTAGAGCTTCCTTTGAGTTTCCATCCCAACTCTGTGCAAACCAAACGCAAAAACAGCTAGAAAAATTAAGAAATTAAGAGAAAGAGTCAGTTAAAATCAGTTCTTTATCAAAATGACTACACTTCATCCTTTAATTGTTCTATTCTCTGCAATCTGTACTAAATACTTTTTAAACTTTAATACGTTTCATTAAAAAAAACATTTTCTGAGGAACCTGAATGTTCAATATTGGAGCATTAATCGTCCTGTCATACTTCAGCAGCCGTTATTACTTGACAGAAAATAGTGAAAGCAGCGTCTGTGATGCCCAAAGCTCCTTTTCCGTCTGATCCCTTAAAGTATTTCATTTATTAGTTCTGAGCTTCTGTCCGTTTTAGTAGTTTAACCTCCCCCGGACCACTCTGGCCCTCTATCTAGTATCTGTATCATGGAGATTACAGCTTTTGACAAATGACAAACGGTGCTGTGTCTGTTTACAGGCCACTGATCATTCGTCATTTCAAATAGGAAGCCAATGGCCAAAAAGCTTCCAGTTTAGTCACTGCAAAGAGCGATGGTACATGGCTGCCTGTTTTACCAAGTTCTTTGTCCGTGTCTCTTCAGGAAGTGGATTTGTATCGCGCTAATATCCAAGAAAAGCTGGGACTGACCATTTGCTACAGGACGGATGACGAAGACGAGGCTGGAATCTACATAAGTGAAGTATGAACATGGGGGCTCCATTTTGTAGTTTTGTTGTAGAGATCTGATTACTTTTCTTTTTTTAGATCAAAAATGGAACTTAAACTTATAAAACGTGCTAATATGTTGTTTTTGGCAAATAAAGCATTAAGTAAAATACCCCCTACTTAAGAATTTCAGATGCAAACAGTAAAGACTCATCAACATTCTCTGATCTTTGATATTATTATAACTGCTGATGGAAGACGATGTGCTTAAGAAATGCTGCTCACCTGTTATAATGACCTGATATCTCAACTTCTATTGTTTTAACCTTAGATTGACCCAAACAGCATCGCTGCAAAAGACGGTCGCATCAGAGAAGGAGATAAAATCATCCAGGTTGGTTTTCTCTGTTGCAGAATTCTAGCACAGAAGTAGGAAGCTGAATATTGGGCACAACTGTAACTCACACCAATGAATTTGTCTTCAGATCAATGGAGTAGAAATCCAAAACCGTGAAGATGCTGTGGCACTACTGACGAGTGAAGGCAACAGGAACATTTCTCTGCTTGTGGCCCGGCCGGAAATACAGGTGATTTGTCATAAAAACCTACAGAATGTCGTCTCTAAGTTGAATGGGGATATGACTCCAGGTTTCCCTGAGCAGCCTAAACATATGCACCATAGATAAAATCCTCCACTTAGTCCTGTTAAAGACAAATGCACAAATGTCCCCACGGGAACAATAACATGTACCTTAACATATAATCTAATGATGAACATGAAAACAGTATATGCCAGAGTGTGTGAAATCCCTCAGTCATCCAGGTAGAATCCAGGGCAAAAGGAACTGGACTAAAGTTTATTTGGTCAAATACGTTTCTCAGTTCATCCAAACTGCTCAGTTCTGGACTGAAGAAGCAGCTTGGATAAACTGCGAAACATATAAAGACCAAATCAACTTTTGTCCAGTTGACAAATTGATTTTGCCTTTTGCCAATATATCCCAGAATGACCAAAGTCGTCCTTAGCAGATATGAAGAAAAATAAACTGCAACAACCTTTTTTATAACATGACAAACATACCACAGTTCAGACCGACAGTTCAAATCACAGCTTGTATGTAGTTTTGTATTGTATTTTAAAAAATACAATCTGTGTATCTAATGAGTTGTTGGTCCCCGTGTCTCAGCTGGATGAAGGTTGGATGGATGACGACAGGAACGACTTCCTGGATGATCTGCACATGGACATGCTGGAGCAGCAGCACCACCAGGCCATGCAGTTCACAGCCAGCATGTTGCAGCAGGTAAACGCACCATCCAACTACCTGTCTGCAGGTGCACAAAGAACCTAATCTCTGGAGCCAGATCTACTAACATTGTTTTATATTATCATATATCCTAGATCTAGTGAATAAAAAATAGAGATATACCCTGATTAGTTGGTTTGTATTATAAAATCTATTTCATGACATCAGGAAGTGTTTGTCTCTATTTGCTGCAAAAGCTTAAAAACTTGTCGATATAGCCATAGACAATAGATTGAATCTATTCATATAGAGTCACAAATGCACTTTTGTGGTGCAGTGAAGCCAGAGCAGCCATGTAAATCATAGTAAGCAGGACTAGGTCAGAACAGACTGCAAAAGAGGTAAGAACTGAATGTGATTGGTTCTTTTAGAGCTGTAAAGGTGCTTTTAAAGGTTTTCTATTATGTTCCACAACAAAACATCAAGTTTACCATTCTGAATCCCATTTTGTATTGTTTTCTTACAGAAAAAGCATGAAGAGGATGACGGCACCACAGACACAGCCACTTTACTGTCCAACCATCATGAGAAAGACAGTGGAGTTGGACGCACAGATGAGAGCACAAGAAACGATGAAAGTTCTGAGCAGGAGAACCTGTGTGACGACCACACCACCGCCTCAAACACACTGGGCAGTTGTCGTAAGCTAACGTACAGCCAGGACACGCTTGGAAGTAATGACCTGCCTTTCAGTGGAGAGTCCTTCATCTCTGCTGACTACACTGACACAGACTTCCTGGGCATCCCTGCTGATGAATGTGAGCGCTTCAGGGAGCTCCTGGAGCTTAAGTGTCAGATGGGACAGGTTGTAGAGGGGGTGTATTGCCAAGGGGCTACTGGGCAGGATGGCGAGTGTGTGGATAAAGAGCTGGAGATGCTAAACGAAGAGCTTCGTACCATAGAGCTGGAGTGCCTAAATATTGTCCGGGCTCACAAGATGCAGCAGCTAAGAGAGCAGTGCCGTGAATCCTGGATGCTCCACAACAGCGGCTTCCGAAACTACAACACCAGCATCGATGCTCGACGCCATGAACTATCGGACATCACCGAGCTGCCTGAGAAGTCCGATAAGGACAGTTCTAGTGCTTATAACACAGGTGAGAGCTGTCGTAGCACACCGCTCACACTAGAGTTATCCCCTGATAATTCTCTACGCAGAGAGAACCAGGGGGCGGCAGGACCTTCCATGAGCGCTGCAGGCCGTGGGCTGAAGCCTTTGCTGTCTCCCGTCCTGGAGGCTGGAGGGCCGAGTCGCAGCAGAGCAAAAGAACAAGATGGAGCAGTACAACCCGAACCCAAAGACAGAAAGTCCACTCGTGGATTTCAGCACTCACCGTACAAGCACGCTCACATCCCGGCCCATGCACAGCACTACCAGAGCTACATGCAGCTCATCCAGCAGAAATCTGCTGTGGAATATGCCCAGAGTCAGGTGAGCCTCGTCAGCATGTGCCGCGACCCCATCAGCCCCAGCGACCTTGACCCAAAGATGGAGTGGAAGGTAAAGATCCGCAGTGACGGCACTCGGTACATCACCAAGCGGCCAGTGCGAGATAAGCTGCTGAGAGAACGTGCTCTTAGAATCCACGAAGAACGCAGTGGAATGACCACAGACGACGACGCCATCAGTGAGCTGAAAATGGGCCGATACTGGAGCAAAGAGGAAAGAAAGCAGCATGCAGTGCGGGCCAAGGAGCAGAGGCAGAGGCGCGAGTTCATGAAGCAGAGTCGCGCCGACTGTCTCAAGGAGCAGTCGGCCGCTGAAGACCAAAAAGAGCCCAACATCATCCAACTCAGCCATAAAAAGATGATGAAAAAAAGAAACAAGAAAATATTTGACAACTGGATGACCATCCAAGAACTGCTTACCCACGGCACCAAGTCGCCAGATGGGACCAGGGTGTACAACTCCCTCCTGTCGGTCACTACAGTCTGAGAGCGACTGGACACTAGATGGACACTACCGCTCGGGGTAGAGATTCTTGCCTCGTTCAATGTGGCAATATTTGTACATAAAAATCTTTTTGATGGACTTTGTCTATTTTGTCATTGAACAGAACATTCTTAAATAATAACTGGACCCTTTGAGTTGGATTCTTTCAATACTATGTTGAATTTTTGTGGTTGCTCTTTTGAATAGTTTGGGAAGAACATTTTGTTGAACGTTTGTAAAAGATTTGATGTATAAACCATGTGCCAACATAAAATAGCATTTACTTAATTGAAATGTTTTGTTTGTTTGTACCATATATATTTTTGTCAGTATTTTACTGTTATTAATGCTTTTATGGATACGATTCCAATTCCCTGTCAGGTAGAATGTATAAACCTTCTAAAGACACCTTTGTAAATTGTTTAGTACAAATATAATTTTAGCTCTATTTTTTTCAAGGTGCTCATCTGCCACACTGAACAACACGTGTGTTCCTGATGTTCTGGCAGAGGCTGCATGCTTTAATGTTCCTAGGGGTTCATGTATCCAACAGAATAAGTATGTAACACGTGTTTAGTTAGCCACTCTTTGCCTTTTTGTAAAATGAGAGAAATAATAAATTATTGTCCTATACTGTATATGGTGGAGCTTTACATGGGAAAATATGATTTTGTTTTATAATAATAATAATAATA
>KN498820.1:4044-21260 GCA_000787155.1 Scartelaos histophorus | reverse complement strand
AATAAAAATAAATAAAATAAATAAAGTAATTAGACTAATAATCCCACAAAAGTGTAGTAAAAGTATAGATATATTCTGATAACTAATACAAATGAAAGAAGATTGTGTATGTGGGATCAATAGTAATAAGCAGGCACAGTTAGTAATGCTGCAACAGAATGATCATAGATTAGAAAGCACCACCCACTTCATATTTTTTTTATTATTTTATATAAGATTTGTATAAGGGATTTTTTTTTTTTTTTTGTATACTTAATGTGCACAAGAAATAAAACAAAGGAGACATGCTGGAGACGCACGCAGGCAGGTGAGGGCACCTCGGGGGCCTCACAGGTCCTAATTGTAAAGTGTGTCTGGATGTGAACAGCGTGGCCATGGATGTGTCTCTTGTGTTTCACTGCATACACTCTCTGACGCCTCTTTAACCAACCATAAGTGCTACATGTATTATGAATTATTACATTATTATTTGTCCATATGACAGCTTGAGGTTATTCTGGCATTTTTACTCACTTTTTTCTCTCCCTCTTCATTTTATTCAAAAAGATCAAAAAGACTAAAGCCTCTTCTCTCACCATACAGCATGTTTTGGAGATTGTGCATGTACCAGGTCCTAATGATTTGATTAATAAATTAGTTGATGGTTATTAATTAATTAAGGTAATTCTTAATTATGTGCAATGAATAAAATTAATTCTTGTGCACAGATTGTGTATATGTATTATAATTAGAACAACACATTTAAAACACCAACTAATCCCACAGCTATAAATGCACTCTCGCTCCCCTCCATAACCTTGTACAGCTTATTTTATTTAAGTCCTTATCTCTACAGCAGAATGGTAGAGAGTTCAGAGTTGTCCCTGTCAACTTCATCATTAAAGACGACCTATTGTGCTCGTGTCTGCTATTTAGCTGTAATGTGAAACCCGTGGATCATTACGTTATCATTTGCACATTTTAAATCGCAATATTCATCTAAAACGGCTTAATAAAAGAAAGAAGTGACAAATGTAGTGCCCAGTGGGAGCTGATGTCACTACAGACATCATCACAACACAGTTTTATGGATAACTGATTAAGAAAATAAAACTGGAGAATGAAGTAAGTGCACAGAGCAGAGGGAGTGTGCTGGGGATATATCAGCAATATGATGAAAATAGTGATTAAAGATTGCCCAAACATCCATAAAACACTCCAAATACAACTTTGCCTGAGAAAATGATGGGAAACAACTTTATACAATGGTTAAAAGCTCAAAAAAGCTGATTTTGCATAATATATAAAACATCAGCCACAATAAATGGAGAGATCAATAGAATTTGGACAAATATCTCAACAAAAACACTGAAGTTTATTTTCAGTTTTACGGTGTTAAAATTGGTCTTTTACTGCCAACAAAATGAGCTGGCATGAGTTTTTGTCTGTAATGGACCATAAAAAGTCTCCCAAGTAAATCCAATCTGATAACACAAAATTGCTTAAAACAACCAAGTTTGCTGTTCTTTTTGTCCCCTAGTGACAAAGTATAAGGCATTGCTATTCTGTCCATAGAGCCTTGTGTTCCATCTCTGACCTGAAGTACAAATGAGAGTGATAAATCCTGAGAGAGCGGCTGTGGACTGCCGCCTGAATACATAGAGACCAAACAGGGGCCATAACAATGCACATTTTGGCAAAACTACAGAGGAAAAAGTTAAATAGCAACTCATTTCATGTTGGTGTGAATGTTTTAAGAGGTAATTGACAGACTTGTGCTTCATAGGATAGACTGCAGCATCACATATTGTTTGCCAGTGGCTGTGCTTTCTCTGTGGCAATAAAAAAACCTCACTTCAAGGGGACTTCCACAGTGTAAACAGCATCCAGCGCTTCTCAGCGCAGCAGACTGTGTGGAGGCATGCAGCCTTTTAAATACTGCTCATTTCAAATAGAAATGATTCTGTGATGCTATAATTCATTGTTTTTGTGTATAAGTCTTTGTGTAAGATTTCACTTAATACACTTTAGCTGATTAAGGGAAGACGCTACAGATGAATAGGAAAAACGAATGCATTTTGCCAAAATTGACTATTTTTGGGACATTCTAAACAGAAGCATGAACAGAGTCAGGTTTAAATGTCTTGCATCATGTTGCTGACATGTTAGATACTAAAAATATACAGTGGATTTTGAATATCTTATTTAGTATTCGAGTAAACTAGAGCTGAATGAAAATTTGGCTAAAAATTCACATTTCACCAAATGTTTTGAATCAGACATCCAAAAATCCTTCTCTACATGTTGCCTTGTGAAGTACAAGACTGGATAGTTTGGTGTATATAGGTGCTACTTTAATGGAGGGATCCACATGTTCCTACAAGGGGAAAATGCATTTTTGGAAAATGCCTTCTGAAGTTGTAATGCCCCATATCAATCCCAGGAGGCAAGTTGATTAAGTTCAATAGTAAATAATCTTTCAGAGTAGAGTAGGCAATTTAGTTGTTTCCACATAAAAACTAGATTAAAAAACCAAACTGACCAAAAAACACAAAACTGAAAAAGTTTGGTCTGTAGTGTCCTTAAATACACATGCTTCATGATGTGCAGTAAAAAGGCCCGACATTTTTAACATTGTGTTACATTAAAATTGCATATTATAGGTTATATATATATTATAGGTTGTTACAGTTAACACTGAGGATTTAGCTCAAGTTACATATTGTTATAGTTATATAGTGCATTGCATTAGTGTTATGTCATTGCTCTGCTTGAAATGTTCCACAGTATGACATTAAACAGCTCTATCTTACTTTTATTCAATTTCTGGAGTTGTTATCGCTCAAAAATACTGAGAAAAACAATCTGACTTGGCCTGGTTTAGTCTCCATGAAGATAAAGAGGTTTACATACTGTGAAACACTCCAGACAAAGCAATAACATCTGTAATGCAACTGAAGGTGCAGTGTGTATAAGTCTATTTTGTCAGAGCTAAATGATATTACAGATTGTTAAGAAGAGTTGCATTGTACATACAAATGTGCAATGTAAGAAATGTAGTGAAAAATACCAGTTTGCTGTTTGTGTTGCTTTAACGCTGTTGCCCAGTCTGATGTTTGCCTCTGTCCATCCATCTCTGTCTCTCCCTCTGCCTTTCCCATTAAGTGATGAGCATCTCAGCTTAGCCCATGCTAATATCGCCAGTCATTAAGTGGATTTATGGTCTTCTTCTCAGAGAGCTAGTGCAAGCCAAGTCAAATCAATGCTGCTTCTTCCTTTGTGTAGGAGTCCACATGTGTCTGCAGTACAACCCTGTGCTCTCATTGACCAGGCATTTTTACCACACAACTACATACAGGTTTGTTCCTAAATGGAAGCGGCAAAGGTTTAAAATGATAATTACTGTGCTTTATTTAAAAACAATAACGCCGTCAAACCTGATTTATAGACTCTTGGAAAACGTCTTTCAGAATGGCAGTTTGCAGCGGGGCCCAGAGAATAAAATGACCCCAATTCCACAGGGCAGGGCTCTGTGTGTCTGCATAATACATACGATAAATATGGATGACCATGTATTACTCACACTATTGTAGAAAATAGACTTGGCCAAACATTTTAAAATTTGATTTAACTCTAGACCTCCATATTAAAACCAATTTGCACATATTGACAGAACTGCAGTTTCCATGATTCTAGGTAAAATGGCGTTCAGCATAGTCTTTAGAGGCGCTTATAAATTAGCAGCTCTTTCCTGATGAGCAACTTCTCTGACTGAGTGAGGGCTTAACACAAGAAGCTGAGAGCAAGCATTGTCACTTTGTCATGGTAAATAAAGTTCTAGAGCCCCACTTGCACTTCTGAAGCCGCTGCTGTGATGTTATAATGAGAAATGCTGTCTCCACACTGCAGTCCATTTACTGATGAATCGGTGAAGTATCAAGCTGCTGGACTTGTCTTCAGAGGTGAGCAGTATTAGATCTGTCACCATTACACATTTTTAAGCACATATACTGATACAGAGTTGAATTGCAATAAAGAATAATACTGAAACTACTTTAAACCACTGATACAAAGCAAAAGAATCTCAGTAAATCGTTTTTAAAGGTGCACTATTTAACTGTTAGTTTGGGGGTCTGTCATTGTCATGTCATTGCTCCACCTCAAATGTTCCACAATATGACATTAAACAGCTCTAACTTACATGTATTCAATTACACATGGTTTAAAAACTCAAAAATACCTAGAAAAACAGGCATTCTGACTGTGAGCGGGGTTGCCTCTCCACAGAACGGACCTGTAGCTTGGTCTAGTTTAATGAATATAAAAAGGTTTAATGTCATACTTTGAAATATTCCAGATAAAACAAACACATCTTGGTGGAAAAAAGCATTTGAATAGACAAATAGACAGTAGCTATAACAAATAAATTGCAGAATTGACTATTATCGGTCAATAATTGGTGTCAACTTTCATATTTAGGATGATAAGTCAAGTAGTACTCACTAGTTTGTTTCCTGATGTATGCACTTTTCAAAAAATATTACTCGAATATGAGTAGCTTCAGACAATAGACTTTTATTCCTATCTTTTTTATTCATCTGGCTCCAAGTCTACAAGTGAAAAAGCATTTGTTTTGTCTTTAACTTCAACCTATAAATCAGACGGTTTGTCAGACAGTTGCAAATGTGATTACTCTTGAGTAGCGGCTACCTTCAATATTTGTTAACGCCTAATTTACTTGACTATTTTATTCTGCAGTAATGATATTCTTGAGTGTAAATTGTTACAGTCCATGTTCTGTTTAGTTACATACAAAGAGGCATCACTAATATAGATTAAAACGAAGGAATAGACCAGAGATTCTTGGCGCCATAATCATGTTAAAGGAGCCTCTAATATGTCTACAAACTTACCTGTTGCGTTTTGTTTCATTCACACTTTTAACACACAAATCCCACATATATCGGCTGAGTTTTCTCACTCAGAAAACACTTTGTTCCACCATAAAACATTACTAGAATCATTTAGATCATTTGGACTTGCCAATCTTTACTGAACGAAAGGTAAAAAGTAGCTTGAAACTTTAAAAACTACCACGACATGACATCACGAGGTGGAATCCAGCATTTTGAGCATGTGTGGGAATGAAACAAAACACAACTGTGGGTTTGTTTTTGATGATTTAACCTTTTAGAATCTTGTCTTGTCTACTAGTCCTGCTTTTAACCCCACCCTTGAACAGAAAACCGGCGAGAGAGGCTTGCGGAGGACAGTGCGGCGGTGGAAATGTTAAAAGTGTGTGTCCGTGTATGAGCGTGTGTGTGAATCAGAGGCCGGTTTGTCGCGCCACAGCTCCACGGGCCTGATCGGAGCTGACAGGTGAAGCTAAGCGCGCCTAAACAGCCCACGTAACTCGGGGAGGTAGCGCAGGAGGACGGGGCTGTGTGTGCGAAGAGGGCGGAGGCGAGTGTGAAAAATAAAGGGCGGGTTAGGAGATCGGCTTCGGAGTAATAGAGTTGTTAACAAGACAGACAAGCTTGCCTCATTTTATGGCCGGTCATAATAAAAAGAAGAAGATGCAAGCGAATTGTTAAGGGTTTTTTTTAAGAAAGGTCCTATTATGCATTATATAGGCCTAATAAAAAATACTTTGGACGCCTTAGCCTTTGTACTTCGTGCGGTGTTTAAGGAGGGGTCAAATATTTTCTAACGGGGACAAAATGTGGCCCAAAAAAGGTGCTATATTACACAAAATGCATTAAAATGTCGCTGCCTCATCAAAAACAAACCTGGAGTTGTGTTTTGTTTCATTCACACACGTCTGAGCAACACTTTATGATCAGTCCACCTTGTGACGTCATGCAGTGGCGGTTTACTTTTTACATTTTGTTCAGTAGAAATTGGCAATTCTATGGTTGAAATCATCCAAATGATTCTAGTGAAGGTGTATGGAGTTTAAAAACAAAATGGACATGAGATCATAAGGTGGAATAAAGTGTTTCCAGGTCCATTTTTGATGAGGAAACAACATTATAACAGTCGTTTGTATCAAGCTAAAACTGCGGTAAAATGCTTCAGTGCACATTACAGACAATTTCAATGCAGCACAAGTCAAAAGGTTAAATTACGGACTTTGAAAACACAGAAGAATTTCATGGAATTTCATTAGATCTAGGTTTTCTAGGTCTTGTTTTGCTAAGGAAAATCCAGCTTTACCAACCAACCTCCAAAAGTTCTACAGCAAAGCCAGCGCAGATCTGCCCATTGCCCATGACCGCTGGTCCCAGTGGCAGGAGGAAGTTGGGGTCATACAAAGAACAAAATGTGCCTGCAGAGAGAAAAGTCCACCTGCACTTTCTCTATCTGGGCTTTTGTCTTTTTATGTTTTCTACTCGGAATCGAGGGTTTTCAGGAATGTCATGCGTCAATAGTGATTTACCAGTGTGACATACTCTATGATAAGGGAACTGAACTCAACTAAATGAATTTCTGAAAAAAAAAATAACCAAACATGAAACTGCTTGGAGGCAATGACTGAATGAAGAAGTCAAGAGAATAAAGAATAGATACAGACTGAGATCGCAATAGTTATTAAAAAACACCATTATGTAATAAACTAATGTAATTTTCAAGACCAAATAATAGTTCTTTAAGGCCTATTTCGATATGGACTCAAATATAGTTAAATAAGTATCAAGTTTACACAGTCCTAGTATTGCTTATGGTGTTACATTCTTTGATAGCTGAAGTTAGGGGATGCTATTTTCTGTCAGACATCAAAAAGTTTATGCTCTATAGTACAAATGTACTTTTAAAAACAGCCTTATTTCACAACACATCCTAGTATATAATTGTTAATCGTTTTATGCAAAATGCAATCAAGTCTATCTAGAAATGTTACACAGTGCACCTTTAAGCAAAGAAAGGACAATTCATCTTGCACAGAAACACTTTTAGTAAGTGAAAAGTTATCAACAAATAAGGAGAAAAACTTTAAGCGAGAAGATTTGTGAAGATAAAGGCAGATTGTAGTAGTGTAGTACCCAGATCACTGGCATGTGTGTTGGATGAAGTGGGTGGTCAGGGGGGACAGTTTGATGAATCTGAGTCATTGGAGTGACCCTTCTGTAAGGTAGCCACTCCATCACCAGAGCAACTCCAAAAAACACTGAACGAGAGCTTCAACTGGATCAAGTCTCATATTCAAATACATATTAGGCTACTCGCTTTTTTTAAAACTGAAACTTCCACTATGGAGCTGTGTTCCCTGCTGCCCCGTGTATTTAGTTTGTGTATAACTCTATTGCTAAACCCAAATGTTCTGAGGAAACGGACCAAATGCCAAACAGAAGAACGCAGGGCACGTAGAGCATAAATGAGCCTCCAGCTGTACGCTGGTAAACTCTGGGACATGACAGACTCCATATTGTAGCTGAACTTTGATCTGAATGCAGACTGAAGGGAGGAGCTCTGCGAGTGCCAGAGAGATGCATGAGCTAAAGAGGGGATGACTGGCCACTGTTCTCTTGCTTTGTGTTGCAGTGTATTGTATGAGCTTCAAATGGAATTAACTGATCAAATAGAATCTCTCCGGTCCATTTGTTCTGGCGTAGAAAACAGTGATCAAGCGAAGCTATGACAGCAACAGAAAAAGAATTCATTTAGAGTTTACAAAAAGGGTCCTGAGGCTTTCATCCAGGCAATAGGACTCTGCAGCAGCGGTAACTCAGGCGTTTACAACTGACAACTGGTGGCCCTCTGCTAGTATTTACTGCTGTTGTGCTCACAAGCAAGACCTGCCTCGTCTTTGTGAAAGTGTGTGGGGGGTTGGTGGTCAATTAAGCTATTGGTGCAGAATGGCAAGGACATCTTAAGAGGGTCTATTTCAAATGTGTGCAATGTCAGCGCAAATGAACAAAGTGATTTATTTTTTTTTGTCACAAAAAATTCAGAAAGTGGTGCCATTATTCCACAACAAATTGTTTTCAGCTGAAAGTACTCTAAGCAGACCTGCCGACCTATTGTGCCAAAAAATGTACTTTTTAACTTTTAACTATGTTATAGTGTTTCCACTCATCATTTACTCTCTCAGAAGTTGTATTTGGAGTGATTTGTGCATGTTCAAATAATCTTTAAGCTTATTTTCCAGACACCATATTGCCGATCTTTGTGTTGACTGTGACCGGCACCCACTGCTCTGTACTTACTTCACCAATTTTATTTTCTTATTCTGATAAGCATATAATTTGGTACATTCTGTAGTCATTTTGATAAAAAAAAAAAAACAAAAAAACAAAAAAATCAAAAAAACTAGCTGCTTGCTAATGTCACCTGGAGGTGCAAACTCTGTGTGGTGACGTTTACGGCAACTCCAGCTCCCATTGATCACCTCAGTTTGCTACCATGGAAGTCAGTGGACTCCATTTTAGATTAAAATACGATTTAAAATGTGCAAAACTTAACCTTATGATCCACATATGTCATACATTATTGCTATAAAGCAAACACCACACAACAGGTCTTCAACATAAGGTCTTCACCAAGGTTCTGCATTGTGAGTCATACCTTTGGACATTTCCTAAACAATGGCTCTATAATATAATTTTGTAATAGAAAGTGCAGTGGGATAAAAAAATACCTGTAATCTTATGGACACCTTCTAAGACTCATCCATCTCCATGCGTCAATGCCATTCACTATTCTAATGCTTTAAGCTTTAGATAGTTATGGCCATTAAGTAAACAACAGTATAGGAATCCAGCCCGTCCACCTTAGAAGAATGGTCTTCTGATCCCATTTCTAAACACTGTCCAGCAGCTCTTGCTCTGTTAGCGTCTAATCAAGCAGCGGCCGTGATCGCTGATAGGAGAGTCCAGCTGCAGCCCCTTGGCCATAAATAGCACCCATCTAGACGAGCCTGTCACATTTGGAAAACACAACCTGTCATCTCGCCATCAATCTCTCCCTTGGGTGCCCCCCCTTCCTCTCCTCTCCACCGCCATCCACACCCGCCCACCTCGCCGCCCGTGTCAGTGTCCCCTTCAAGGTCACCCCCCGTGCACCTCCTCTGTGCTCCGGCGGACGGAGAGTCAGAGACAGACAGTTGTGGTATTACTTGTCCGTCCACGTTGTCATGACCATGACATGTTTATGTGACAGGAGCAGGGGTGCAGTGGGTGCAGGTCAACCATCTATAACTCAGCCATGTCTGTGTCAGAGGCGTTGTCGACAGATGGATCACGCTATGTACGGCGGTGTGTTGGAGAGCAATACTGAGTGCAAGTAACATGCTACAACTTTACTGAATGTCTCCCCCTACTCTCCATCCTATTTTAAGCTTTACGCTCCTGTAGGCCTGAAGGATTAGAAAATTTGGGGGGATAAATGTGAGTGGAATTTACAATTTATGTTGTAAAATCAAGATTGAGTTTGCGATTGACAATTAAAGTGGACTTACTATGCTAAATCAACTTTTTAGAGCTTTAAGCCATGTTATACTTTCCCCAACTTCTTATTTCCCCTCTCAAAGATGTATTTAGTGCGATTCATGAAAGGTTGAATAATCTTTACTCTCCTGTATTCAAGACTATCCCAAGCTTTGATCAACCCTGTTTTCACAGCCACAGTACACTGCTCTGTAGTTGCTTTGTTCTCCGATTGTATTTTCTGTCAGATTGCAATGTCAGATCCCACTGGGCAATACTATTTTTGACCATGGAAGTCAGTGGAATTTATTTTATTAAGTTGTTTTGGCTCAATATTGAGGTTTAAAATGATCCACAGGTGTCATAGGTGATAACCATCAGCAGACTCAAGTGTAATATTTTCTATTTTTTTTCTATTTTAAGATTTGAGAGAAGCTGAAACGTGAACTGCAAAACTAATACAGTATGTACATGTATTTTAGAACATGACTGTAGAGGACTATATAAGTTTATATGTAATATTGCAGCCTAGGGACATGCTTAACCTAAATAAGTGCAGCCTTTGCGCTTTGCAAATTGTGAATTTTGATTTGATTATGGCTCATGCTGTAGTCCTATGTTCACAACTAATAATGCCTGTATGGGATCTCCAAAATAAATAGTACATTTTGTTGACAGCATTTTCATTGTTATACAGATAAAGTCACAAAAGCCATAAACCAGAAATCACCCTCCATATTTTCAAGCATTTCCACTATAAACCATTTAGACACATATGGATTTGTTCTAATGCCAGATCGATACGGGCCCGTCTATCATGGGCAGGTGATGGATGAGGTTATGATTGCAGCCGGCCACGTACCACTGTGTCGTCAATATCGCTGCAGACCGGGGCCCATTGACAAACTCTGCGTACGTGAGCCCGGCCCCGTATGGGAGCGTGGAGAGAGTCTGAGGGCCGAGGCTCTGCTGTGTGCGTCACCCACACGAACGCCTGACAACAACACATCCTTGAAAGAGAGAGAGAGAGAGTGAGGAGGAGATATACTGTTTATATAGAGCGATAGAGGTAGAGAGACGGAGATGAACAAAGGCAGAGAGAAAGAGACAGAGATAAACGGATAGAGAGTGATATGAAGATAGATAGAGAGAGCAAAAGAGAAAGAGAGAGGAAGTGAGAGAGATATACTGTATATATTGAAAGACAGAAAGAGTGATAGAGAGCTGAGAGAAAAAGAAATAGATAGAGAAAGAGCGGGATATGGAGAGAGAGTGCATGTTTGTTTTTTTTTGTGCTTTCTTTCTAAAATAAAATACCAAATAATGAGGGCAGACGGTGACTCAGAGCCTGACATATGGTTGTGTGTGTGACATCATCTTTACCAAGCGACATCCTGCCAGCAGCACATTCAGCCTGTAGTGCTCACGTAAGACTGGAGCTGTTCTTTGGATCTGCTTCTCAAGCTCACTGGAACTGCTATAGAAATAGTCCTGATGGGAATAGATTGAGAAATGGGTTTCAAAATGAAAACCAAAACGCTGGATGTGATTTTTCTGCAAGCAATCTGAAAAAAAAATTGTAATTTGAATGGACACAATTTGCAAATCACACAGGCTGCAAGTACCATAACTTTCTCCATAAACAACATAATATCCAGTCTTGTTTAGCCTAAGCACTGCTAACTCTGTAGATTAGCTCTGTACAAACATGTTCTGAAATGTGGTTCTTGCATTCGTTTGTCAGTTCATATTTCAGCCTCTTCGTCAAATTTTCTGGACGTGTTTAAAATCTGAATGTTAATGCAATCGGATATTTTTTCCAAATCATTCAGCTCCATCTTATACTATGTGCAACTGGCCTTTTGAGCTTTCAACCATTAAAAAACATACCTTGAGTTAATAATAATGCCTTAATGCCTCTCAAAGCTCTTGATGTTTTTCTTTTTTGAACTGGAGTTTTTGTTTACCTGCTTCACATGTTTCTGCTACATCCTCAGCCGTCTTCAGATGTTCAAGTAGAGCAGAATAAAAAAATGTGATCAAAATTCAAGATAAAAAGACTTGAATCTTAACTCACTGTGCAAGTAGATGCAAAAATGCAAAGATGCAACACTGTTATGTACAATAAGTGACTCAGGTTGGTGTACAGTAGAATAAGTGGATTAATTCACTAATAAACCATTATTATCTGGGTCACAAAAATAAAAAATAATAATCATGACGAAAACAAAAGTAATTTAAGTTATATCTATTGGAAAAAATATCTGTCCATTAATGCTACGTGTTAGTAAAGGTTTTCACACTAATGAAACCTATAACAGTATGGATGAAGGTGCATATATTATTTTTTTCTCACAAAAATAAAAAATAATAATCATGACTTCAAATGAAAGACATATAAGTTATATCTATAGGAAAAACAGTATGGATGAAAGTGTAAAATCTTCATATTTTTTTCCTCACAGTTCCATGACATCCCTAGTCACCTAATAATCCCATAATCACCTGATACTCATGTTTTTACAGTCTGCACACCATCACTACGCTCAAATTGCCTTCATTAAAATGTATCTCAGGTTTGAAGGTAGAAGCTACTGTTGTTTAACCTGCTTTAAACTGCTTCAATTAGCAGTGCAACCGACACCCTCTGGCATTTAATTTGTGCATAAATCCAGGCTGCAATACTTTTAATGACTCTAAGATGCAATGCAAAGGCCTCCAAAAAGTAATTCAGAAACCTTGAATAAATAATACACAACATGTAGTCTGTACAGTAGGAAGAAGTTGACTAAGTGAGTCGACTGTGGCATCACCCACCGAGCTCCAGTCAAATGAAGCTCATGATGCCAGCAGTTACAAGGCTGAAGATTTGGAATTGAGTTTCAGATAAAATGGCAAAATAAAACCATCGGGATCATGTATAGATGGTTAATACGAACACTGTAAGCCATTTTATATATAAAACGATGCCATAGATTCAGATGCTGCTGTTTGAGAAACTCACGTCATCTCTGTGTTTTTGAACTTTGAAAACTCAGAGCCACTTAATTACAGCATCATCTGAATCAACTAGTGCGTAAGTATGTTTTGTATGATTAAGTCTAAGAGCAGCGTGTGGCTCTTGAGAATATGATTTTATCTGTCTTCTCAGAGTTCCCTCCTCAGTTATGGAGATGCAAACACGCATTCTTGAGTGGCTATGAGCACAGACAGGGTCTGGCATGGCGAGCGCACAGCCATGCCAAGGGACATTATTTGGCAGCTGTCAGCTCTAATAGGAGTAAAGCAGGGTGGGAGACAGATTCAGGCTCCGGACCAAGCCTACAAGGGTGAACTATCTGGCACATAACGTATACAAGTGGGGGAGGGCTGTGGTACTGGGGCCCCTGAGAGTCAATGAATGAACACACAGGCTCAACAACACAGCACTGTGCGATTTGGACATGTAGAGATTAATCATAAAGGGTTAAGCAAACATGTATGAATGAAACAAAACACAACTTCAGGTATGTTTTAGTTTACAGAACCTTTAAACCTTTATTTAACAATATAAATGTGTCATATATTTGCATTGATCTAAACATAACTATTGTGCATTACAAACAATTTTTGGATCTCATATTCTTTATGGTTGCTAGGTAATATTTATGGAGTTACCTTTACCTATGTCATATATTCTGCCCATGTCTAACTATAAGATAAGATTATAAACTAAATTTAAAATTGAATCACTAAAATTTAAAAACTAGAAAAAGCTAGGCAATATTTTGAGCAAAATCTTAAATACAATGATCTTAACTATGTTTTGGTAGAGTGAGTGTTCTAACCTCATATGCACTTGAACTAAAAAGTGTTGATTAGCTCTGATCTAGTGGATCATTTTGTTGTGCTCTTGGGCAAGACTTTTCACCCACCTGGCAAAGTATGAGTGTGGTGTGTGAGGGAGTGATAGTGGTGCGACAGGCTGTAAGCAGTCGCTCATTCTTACACATCATAATGGGAAGTGAAAGAATAATGAATTCAACTGTAAAGCTATTTTTTGCTATGCAAGACTAATGCATTTTTTATTATAAAGATTTGCAAAATGGACAAAAATGCAATATTGTTAAGGCAATTACTAGTAGTACTGCACACACCACTCCATAGCCAAATTCCCCATTGCAAGCAGTGGAAACATATCTATGTAACACTTTCAACTCTCCAAATATGTCTCCTTTAACTTTCCTATTTCTCTGTTCAGTTTTGTGGCTGTGTGACCAGTGCAGCTCATTACAGTTTACACAAGTGATAATCTGCATGTCTATGAGGCAGTGAAGTGTTCTGTGTTGTGTAGACCATTGATGCAGTGCTCCATGTGGGAAGTGGAATAATAGTTTTCAGCATTGTCATGTGAAATGAGTGGGTTTGTGTGCGTGCTCAGATCCATGCTCGGCCCCAGGCCCCTGGAATTATCTGTTGGGGGTCTTGTAATATACACTAACCTGCTGTGACAGTGAGGAGTGATTCAGGCACCAAATGCAGGGCTCACTCCCTACAGAGGAAGTACACTGGCATAAGATTTCGGCAGAACAATTCTCAACCTATTGTCTGATTTAGTGAGTGTGGGCCGCTGATGTAAAACCAATAAAGCACACAGTGCAGACAACAACAGCACAAAATGGTGCCCTTAACAGAATTACAGTGAACAGACAAAAGGGCTTCATTATTGGAGTTGTGCTGCACTCTGACCACAACAAAATGAGAACATTCAATTCTTCACAGTTTGTATTAGACACAATTGTATAAATGCAGTAAGTGCTGGGTTAAGGATATGTTAGAATTGAACTGAACAAACATCAAATCCACGTCATCCTAATATGGTCAAATGGACTTTAGTTTAGGCTGTTCATAAGTGCACAGCCCAAGGCTCTGCTAAGTGCACATTAGCTCCTTGGTTTAGGCCTGCTTTAGATTACGTGTTAAATCGGCTATGGCAGGAGAGCTGCTGTGTGCAAGTGCCTCCAATTACATTTGTCACTTTTAGAATGAATATACATTCATTATGCACAATGAATGACTGTGTCAGCATTGATCTAGATCTGCATTCAGGCTGAGAAGGGCTCATTTGTGCCTAATCCTTGTGAGAAAGATAAGCTATTGTCATATTATTAGACTCATCAAGAAAATTATACCACAATCTTCCACAAATGCATTTCTGCACATGATCTTGCTGCACATGTCTGAAATAAGGTGCCTGAATAATAATGACTATATAGTGTGATGACCGTTCTGTGCCCTCCACTCCTGAAAGTCATTTTGCCTTGTTGTAGATCCTTGACTCCGTAAGCTCTTAAACTTCCTACTGAGCCTCTCAAACCAGAAGAGATAAGCAATGCTCAACATCTGGACATGGTAGAATCATTAGAGTTAAAAGAGCAACCACACATTAATTGTAATGCTGAAGAGGTTCCCTCACCAACTGGCACACCACTGCTACCTACTATTGAAATCAATGAGGACTATTCAAAATAGACAAAAGTTATTAGTAGAAAACAACATGTAAACATCTAAAAAAGTGTCTGAAGATGCTCACTAATATAAATTCTCCAAATGACCATGGAGATCTGAACGCACATACTCAAGAGACCAAGGAGCCTGTAGTTGTAATCAAAGAGGATCTGAGTCCACATGAGGCCACAGATGATTACAACTGTGTTACTGTACATCTGCCCAAAACGACCTGACCAACTAACGCTGGGGAAAAGCAATGAAACACAAAAAGGGAAAATAAGAAAAAAGTGTCTGAAAAACTGAACTCACAGAAAAAGTGGCTGCAGCAGAGGTGATATGCACTGAAACTGATGAGCCTCAAACTGAACAGGCAGACCTGAAGGCTGAGATCCATAAAAAAGACTGAGGAACCTTCAATGACCAGAAAAAAACTCACTAAAGACTAATAACAATGTCCAAGAGTCTTCCTGCACTATTCCTGTGGAGGAGACAAAAACGCTTAAGATGACACAGGTCAAGCCCAACCTGACGGGAAATGATGTGTGCAGAATACTTCAGTTGTCCTCAGACCTAAATCAAAAACAAAACAATAGGAACAGCCAGGTCGGGCTCAGAGGTGTGAGGTGTAATATGACTCCCTACTCAGTGAAGTCCAGTAGACACAGCTGACAAACAAAAACTGTACAACTACTAACACGTAGGTGTGTTAGTTCCAGAGTAGTTTGAGTGTAGATGGCTCCTCCCTTCAGGCTGAATATAAGACAGTGTCCACCAGCCTAACCAGAATTTAAGAAGCAGCTCGGATTGGAAATGCTCAAACTATCAACTCTGAGGGGGTCTTCAGTTAGAGCCGATGAGACCACAAAAACAGCAAAGAAGACAAAAGTTCTGTTAAAACCAAATAATTATATTTGGATTTAACATTACCAGTACCAAAACATCAAAAACTAGATTATTCTTTTCAGATCTGTTTGGAAACTTTGGTATGTTTTTGGTCTGAAAAAAGGATCCGTTCAATCAAATAAATTATTGGAAGACTAAATCAACTTAATTGGATCAAAACCTACTACTGACTGGACAGCATAGTGACGTTCAATCAGCAGCATTCAGCCCCCGTTTACACATTCTGAGAAACAAATATTTACCTCCCTCCATTTTCCAAAATAACATTGTGCATAAATACACTATGGAGCACCATCATAACTATGACGGCAAGTTTCATGCCACTCCTTTGAGAAACCACTTCATTTTCAAAATGATCCCACCAGACTGCAGCCCGCCCAGGTCAGACCCAAAACCGGGGCCGCTGGTGGTGACAGAGACTGGCTTTTCTAGGAGGAAGAAGCCTCATTCGTCTCTGGTTATCGATATAATACATCAGCGAATGCAAACACATGAAGTGTGAATGTGCTGATGTCTGGTGCGACTGCAGGTCTAAGAGCTGCATAATCACATGAACATCATCATAGCAAAAGTTAAACATTGGTCGCATTTTGGGCACGTCAGCTGAAATAAAACTCCATTGTTTTACTTTAGCCGGAGTTTTTAGAAAGATTCATTTTCAGAGGCGAATTCTCCGTTTGTGTGTAAACGATGGGTACAAACAAAGGGAAATGTGTTTTTAAAAATCCCCGTGTACGTGTAAACGAGGCCTCAAAGATCTTCAGGATCCCTTGAGACTGAAGGAACCCTGGAGATGGATGTGCCCATGTCAGAGATTAAATCAACTTCACCAACATCAGCAACAACAACAACATTTCTCCCAGATGTTACAATGAACATCAAATAAACATGACCAAATCGAAAGGTTAGTTCTATATGACATTTTTATTCAATGTGAGCTACTGAAATATTCGTCCTTATTCTTGGATCATTTCAAAATTAGACTTGGATAGTCCTTAATTATTCCTAAGTTGTTCCGTCATTAGTATTTGTTTGCAACAGTTAAAATGACATTATGTTTTTGTAAGACATTTTTTGATTCTAGTTTTGAGGCGGATCATTTCATCTGAAGTGAGTTTATGTGACAGTGACCGCAGGAAGGACAACACAGAGCAAAGGAAAGACTGAGAATAGTTAAAAGAAAGTGGGCCAAAGGGGCGAAGGGCCTGGGAGGGCACATGAGAGCAGATCATGAGGATTAATAGGAAAAGAAATGGTAGAAGATAAGTTGAAAAGAGATACACAGGCCTACCAGCAACAACAAGAGAAGTGGATGCATGAAGTTGAGCAGATTAGACAGAAGGGATTAGAAAAAGAGATGTTTCCTCTGAGATGGTGAGGGGAGATAACAAGCTCGCCTGGCTGTTAGTGCTCGGCATT
>JACN01153314.1:0-10032 GCA_000787155.1 Scartelaos histophorus | reverse complement strand
CCGGGCGTTATTTAAGAGCCGAGGTGTGGAGGCTCGAGGAGGTGGCGGGCGGGCTCACCATGGCACGCGGCCTCACGCTCCCCCGTCTCCGTGCGCGCGCCCCGGACTCTCTGGCGCGCGGCGCACGTTGGAGCTGAAGGCGCACGCGGCACGACCATGCGGCTGCTCGCGCTCTCCGCTCTGCTCCTGCTCTGCTCCAGGACAGGTACAGTACGGAACATTTTTTTTACGCACGATGAACAAATGCTTTTTAGAAGTAAAGGAGACGCGGTGTAATGACTTTTGGGATTTACGCAGTGGTTTATATTGGCTCGGGAGGCGCACACGTGTCTTAAGCGTGGTGTTTGAATAGAAAATTGCTCGTTTTGGTTCATTTCAGATCCTCAAGTTGAAATTTTGATGGATTTTGGAGCGCGAGAGACTGGCTGTAATAATTCCTCATATTTGCAGATCATGATCGCTTTAAACCTGAATTAGGAGATGTTCGGAGTTCGAAAGGAAGATGGGAAGATTGATTTTTAGATTTTGATGAAAGCAGGTCACGTTTTACTGACTTTTATGAACAAACACGTGAACAGAGCATCGCATTTAGTGTCATCCATCCATCCTATAGTCTATATTGTTAATGGTGATATAATGAATTAGTTCGGGAAAGTTTAAAATCCTCTTCACAAAACGTGGTTATATATGTGACCTAGTGATTTTTTTGTATTAGAGGCATATGTTTTATGTGAGATTAAAAAAAAAATAATAATAATAAGCTATGCAACAGGCAGGTGCACATTCTGTATCGTGCAAATGTTAAGGATAGATTTAATTACGGTGAATTCAATTAGAAACTTTTTATTAATTAATTAATCTCATGCACCAATGGTTAAATGAGCACGTAAGAAAACGCACGCCATTTTCAGATCCAGTTACTAATATATCTGTCTCACCCCCCGCTGAGAGCGCAGAATAGTGCAAAATAGACCATGCTGAACAAATATAGCCTTAATTCAACCTATAGTGTGATTTATGCTTTTTTGTTGAAACTTGAGATACGCAAACAATAGCCGCTCAACATTATTCAGTATTAATCAAACTCTGAAAGTTAAAATACAACGTACAATGGAGAGTTTATTCATTAAATCTGTGTTACAGTTGGTGACATCTTGCGTTTACTGTAGGGTGGAGATGAGACACAACGAGAAAATGACACAAGATGAGATTTTGACATTTTTTCTTTACTTTATCCATATTTTAACACTGTTTTTTTGGAATTAAGCCATGTTAAAATGTATAACCTCCTCCAAAACAGACCTGGATTTGCGTTTTGTTTCATTCCCACATGTCTGAGTTTGCCTTTATTTAGTGTGTCAACAGACCTGGATTTGCGTTTTGTTTCATTCCCACATGTCTGAGTTTGCCTTTATTATTAGTGTGTCTACATCTTTAAAGCTCAAAATGCTCTGTTCCACCTTGTGATGTCATGCAGTGGCAGTTTTTTAAGTTAACGGCTACATTTTATCTTTAGTTCAGTAGAGATCGGCAATTCCAGGGCTAAAATTATCCAAACGATTCTCGAGAAGGTAGAAGTAGTAGAAGAACGCAGCCTAAATACGCAGCATTTGTGTGTTAAACATGTGTGAATGAAACAAAACACAACTCCAGATGTTTTTCACAAAGTTTTAACGTGGCTTAAAGCTTATGTGAGTCAATTTTGCGAAATATAGGACCTTTGTGCTGGAGTTACATGTCTTGAGAAGGTGTAGCTCCAAGTGCTAAAATGTGAATAAAGTAAATAAAAAATGTCAAAATCTCATCTTGTATGTTTGTGATGAGGAACAACATTATAACATAGATCAGAAAACAGCTTTATATGGACTCTTTAACCCTTTTAATCCAGTCCAAATGTATACAGATGGAAATTTTTCACCAGTTCATTGTGCCGGGGGTTTTGTTTCAGGGCGGTCTCTGCAGATCCAGTGTTATCAGTGTGAGATGACCCAGGACTGCTCCGCTCCAGAGTTCATCGTAAACTGCACCGTTAATGTACAGGACATGTGCCAGAAAGAAGTACAGGTGATGGAAGATGGTGAGTCTGTGTTTCTTCATTTATGTAAACGTCCTGTATTACTCAAAATGGACTCTTGTGAGCTTTAAGATGGATTATAATGTCTTACCGCTTTTAAAACACACCTGGAGTTGTGTTTTGTTTCATTCACACAGGACAACGCTCTGTTCCACCTTGTGATGTCATGAAGCAGTAGTTTTCAAGTCAGCAGCTCCTTTAACCTTCAGTCCAGTGGAGAAATAGTAGATACAGATGATTCAAGTGAAGGTGTATGGAGTTTAAAAACACAGTGGAGCACTGCTTGTATTACCACATGATGCCACATGGTCTAACCCAGGACTAACCCGGGACTAACCCAGGACCAAACCAGGTCTAACCCAGGATCAAATCAGGGCTAATCCAGGACTAAACCATGTCTAAACCAAGAGGAATCCAGGACTAAACCAGGTATAGCCCAAAATAAACCAGGACTAACCCAGGACTAATCCAGGACTAATCCAGGACTAAACCAGGACTAAACCAGGATTGAGCCAGGCCTAACTAGGGACTAAACCATGACTACCCCAGGTCTAACCCAGGACAAAATCAGGTCTAACCAAGGACTAAACCATGACTAAACCAGGTCTAAACCAGGTCTAACCAAGATATAACCCAGGATTAAACCAGGGCTAATCCAGGACTAATCCAAAACTAAACCAGGACTAAACCATGCCTAACCAAGGACTAACCAGGACTAACCCAGGACTAAACCAGATCTAACCCAGGACTAAACCAGGTCTAACTCAGGACTAAACCAGGTCTAACCAGGGCCAGTAGTGCATTTCTTGTTTTACCACATGACATCACAAGTGTTTTCTGTTTGAGAGAAGAACTCACCCTAAATATGCAGGATTTGTGAGTTAAACATGTGTGAATGAAACAAAACACAACTCCAGGTATGATTACGATGAGGAAACATTATAACGTGGATCAGAAAATTGCGTAATATGGGCCCTTTAATCCATTTGAGGATTGTTTTCTCCTCATACAAAATACTGTACATCATTTGTCCTTTTGCGTTTCACCCATTCTTTTTTGCCACTGGGGTAACATGTCCAGAGCAGTGGACTCAGGTTCAGATTTGGAGATATACGTTTAGCTTTGGTCAGGGTGAACTGTGCAAAGAAGCAGAACTAATACACATTTATTTGATTGGTTGATTGGTTTTCTATGTATTGTAGGCAAGTGCCAGAAAAGACAAAAAATACAAATAACAGAAATAACAACTATAACCCCAAAAAGAATTCTGAAGAAGACGTTTTATTTTATTAAATCCCATCCCCACTGGTTTTCAAATTTCTGCTCATTTTCTATAGTAATTTCATGGAGTACTACCAAATTGATGAATATTTGGTATAAGAAGTGTTCAAAAACCAATTTTGCAGGAGTATGCATAGTTATGCATAGTTGTGGTGCAGTTGGCATATTGTAATAGTATTTTCATTGGTAGAGATGCAAAGAAAAGTATAAACAGAAAAATATTAGTAGCTTTTCTCTTATTAAGTTTGCATTGAATCCAACCTTCTTCACATTTTCATTGTATCTTTTGTTACTATCTTTGTCCTAACCCGAACCCTAACCTTTCGAACGATGATTATTAAAAACAAAACAAAAAAAAACTCTTAATTTAGTCAATAGAATGTGATTTTCAACACTAAAACATATTACTTTCTTTTATATTACCTTAGTGGATTTCCATGGGCCTATACTAGTCTATACTTGTTCTCATACAGCTCAAGGTCGTTCGGGAAAAGCTCATTTCTATCCTGTTGATGTGACTTTTTTAGTATCCATACCAGCTGAAGTTTTAGTATTGATTCATACCTGACCTAGCGAGGACCACCAAGCTAAAGACATTTCATTTGATTGATGGAGGAGATCGTGTACCTGCTAAACCAGTCCAGCAATTAACGAAGGCTCCGTTTAGTCACTCTGAATGAAGATTATATTTGTTTACTTTAACATTCATAATCCAGGGAGAAGATTATATAGTCCAGGGATTTGGGATTAGACTCTTGTTTGATGATGCTATTATAAACGAGTGCTGTGTGCTTTGTAGATTGGGCAGACATAAACTTACGGGAGCCAGGTCGGATTTGCTAATTATTTCTTTAGCAATTTTTGGTTGGATTTTTGCCGTGTTCATGTTTGGGAATTTGAGACTTAACCTGGAGCCAAACCAAGACTAAACCGGGAGTCGATCTGAACTAAAACCTAGAATCTAGCCTAGAATCAAATGTGAAGACAGATTTTATGTTTTTTTAGAGGGACAAAAGTTATACAGAAGCTAATTTCTATATTTTCTAGTGTATTCAAACTGTGATTTCATAATGGTTTGTTTTTTTCTGGGGTATAATCTTCAAAAGCAGGACCAGTAACTCAGATTCAAACGATTTAAACGTATTTATCAGTGATCCAAATTGTTAAAATACAAAAGACTCAAAGAGTAATTTCAGAAGTGTTTCCTGATAACATTTATATTCTAATTCATTTTGGGCCTCCCTGAAACGACGTTATAATTAACTGTCTGAAATGCACACGCAACTATAACACCCACAAGACCGGCTGTAATCTAGACTTTAACCAGGACTAACCAAGGACTGAACCAGGTCTAACCAAGGACTAAACCAGGTCTAACCAAGGACTAAACCAGATCTAACCAAGGACTAAACCAGGTCTAATCAAGGAATAAGCAAGGACTGAACCAGGTCTAACCAAGGACTGAACCAGGTCTAACCAAGGACTAACCAAGGACTAAACCAGGTCTAATCAAGGAATAAACCAGGTCTAACCAAGGACTGAACCAGGTCTAACCATGGACTAACCAAGGACTAAACCAGGTCTAATCAAGGAATAAACAAGGAATAAACCAGGTCTAACCAAGGACTGAACCAGGTCTAACCAAGGACTGAACCAGGTCTAACCAAGGAATAAACAAGGACTAAACCAGGTCTAAACAAAGACCTAACCAAGGACTAAACCAGGTCTAACCCAGCAATAAACCAGGGCCAACCAAAGAATAAACCAGGTCTAACCCAGGACTAAACCAGAGCCTAAACCAAGGACTAAACAAGGACTAAACCAGGGCTAAACAAAGACCTAACCAAGGACTAAACCAGGGCTAACCAAGGACTAATCCAGGTCTAACCCAGGACTATAAGATGAAGTAGACACTACTTGTCTAATTAAAAACGTGCCCCAACGATGAGATAATATGTCAGTAATGTTATGAATATCATTTAATACACCTTCAGTCACTACCAGAGAAGAATCTATAAAAAAGGATCTTTCTAAAAATACTGAACTCTGGCTGTGAAAACAAATGCTGTGGCTGGTCATTACCGGATCAGTCTTATCAGCATCAGTGTCTGTGGATGGACTAGTCGATAAATGTGTCCTACCTCCATCTGTGCACCAGGGGGAGCAGCTGTGATTTATGGGAGTTTAGACCTAAAAACATCTCTCTAATATTGTTGAACAGCAGGAGAATAATGATGGCTGTGACTCATGTTTTCTAAAGAGGTGCACATTTCCCATTTATTTTGATTAAAAATAACAAATTTTGTGCATTATCTCATGTTTCGTCCTTTCAGTTACATTTCTTTCAAATGAGTCATTATTTATGTCCAGACAATTGCCCATACAATTCATCTTACTTAAGCATAAGATTTTCCAACTCTTTACTCGTACTTGAGTCTTTTTTTGGACATTGTGGTGATAATATAATGGAGCAATAGGACTTTGATGTAACAGTGCTCAGTTATTCAGAATTATCATGGCTAATGCATTGGGCTCTCTATGGGTTTCAAAATGATTTAAAAAAAAAAAACAAAAAAAAACTGCTGTCATAGTGATTATCAATCTAAAACAAAACATTATATGCTTTGGATGTCAAAAAGTTGAAATCCATGAGTAGATTGAGCTTCTAAACATCAAAAAAATGATACCTACTGTTTAATCAAGATATGAAAAAGAAACTATTCACCTGATTGTCACCAAAAATACACTTCATAAACACTTCATGTTCTCTACTCACCACATTTCAAATAGGCTAAATGGAAAAAAAATGGTTTGAATTGTTAATTTTTAAAATAATTGTTACTTGATACCCGTGTCTGTAATGTTAAGCCTTGTGTGTTTTAATAGTGTTTTATAATTTTAGATATATTTGCGTTTATTTTTGCATATTTTGAAATGATGCTGTATTGACTCTTGTTAGCACCTGTGCAGATTCTAAAGATGTTGTTGTGGCCAAACATCCTTTTCGTTAGATCTCAGAACCTAAGCAAGGCCGGGCCTGGGTAGTTCTTGGATCACATCGCTCACATCACAGTGATGGTGGAAGCCAGAGGGGCTGATGACGCAAATTGGCAACTTCACTTTGGTCAGTCTGCCTCAGGGCAGCTGTGACTGGAATAGGATCTTAACACCACTGTGGAGTGTGGAGTGTGGAATAATGCACTATATTCATCTGACCGCTCTGCCAACGATGTTTTTATGTTGAGAGTGGAATTTGAACCACCAACCTTCAGATCAGTGGAAAAACACACCACCAACACAGGTACTGTCACCCTAAGCTATGGTTAAAATGTTTTAAGCAGTGTGTACTTTATAAGTGGTTTGGAATAATTCAAACTTTGGTTTTATCAGTGAGAACATGTATGTTTATTGCCCATTGACAAACCCTTATGAGACTGAACTGCTCCAATAATCCCTCTATGAGCTCCGTACAAAGCAATAAGACCTCATCCATTTCCATCAAATAAAGAGTGTCACTGGCCCAGTGCATTTGGAGGGAGAAACATCATTAAAACATTCACTATTTAGACACTGCCTTTTGTGATGCGTTTCTGCCTGAGTTCACCGTTATTGTGAAAATCTTGGCTTTTAGATTTCATAATATTGCCAAAAACTGCTTCATTTGAATGCTCCTCCAGTGGTGACGGCTGCAGAGGCAGGAAGTCAATTTACCCACTTGAATTTTCTCATCTGCAAAAGGCTTCCACTGCATATCTTTACTCAGTGCATAGTATGTCTGAAAGAAAAGGCAGGGAAAAGTATATGAAAAAAGTACTGCGTTCCAAAGCAAGAAAACCTTACCTCAAAATAAAAAAGTGTTGGAGCCATCTAATTGTGCTATGCAGCTTTTTTTTTTACTTTTATTTTTTTTGGACTTTATGGTCCTTACATTTGCACCTCTATAAAGACATTAGTGTGCGATTTTTGTTTGATTTTAGGGTATAGTAGATGTCCAGAAAATATTTATGTTACTTACATTTATCTAATTATATTTAATTGGATTTAAGTTTCCAAGTACATCAGTATGTCAAGAATCAAGTAATAAGTCTGTTATTGCACTATGCCAGAATAGTTTTAGGGGGAAAATAGGTCTTATCTTCAGTCTTTTCTTGTTTCTGTCTTGTGTAATTTCAAGAGAATGAGTTGTTAAACTCTCAGTGGGTGTAAATTCAAGCTCTGACTCCACAGTGGTCTGGAGAGTCTGTGCATCCTCTGGTTTTGGGGCTCTCAGTAGTAGCAGCTCTAACAGCTGTACACTGGACTACTGCAGGGCCCTAGGTCTTTAGTTGATTAGTTGATTAATCAGTCAATGTGCATTAGTCGATTAATTATCTTATTTAGATTAGAAGGATTTATATAAGACAAGAGCAGAAAGGTCAGAGAGTGAGTGACTTTCTGCATGAGTTCATGCAGGTGTCGCCTTGTGAGTGCAGTTTGGGTCAGATACAGAGATAATAGTTTGGAACCTATTTGCCTCGCCCCGTTTTAGTCAACTTGATCAGCAAAACGTGTCTTTAGTCAAACAAGAATTTCTTTAGTCGACTGCAGCACCTCTCACCTTATACTCATCTTCATGGAGGCATTACCCCAACTAAAAAAAAACAGAGTCAGAGCTCATTTCTAACAGTTTATATTAGATTAATAGTAACAGGTCTGGTATTTTCTATACATTTCACACTTTTATGCCCATGTGAATATTTTTGTGCGGTTAGCTGCTAAAGGTCATCCACAGCCAAATCTCAGCTCTGTTTTCAGACTGAATTAGCCCTTCATTTTTTCCTCTGAAGCTCATCTACAAAAGCAATAAGCCCAGTCTTTGAGCCGCCCTCCTCATCCAAAGGGCACCACACACTTGTGAAATGGGAACTTCCTGCTTCAGTGAACATGTACAACGCAGGCTTATGTCTCTCTGTGTAATATATACATTAGACTGTGTAAAAATGAAGTACGCTTTATTGAAAATGAGTAGGTTTTAGTGTTCTCGTGATATTAAAATCATTTTGATATTATTTTGATACTACAGAATAGACACATTACTGATTCTGATACGATAATGACAACAGAAAACACTCTTTAATTAGATGATGTCATGTGATTTTCAGCATTAAATTGTAATACTTTCTTTTATATTATCATGTGGCCTTATATCTGGCCTTATATCTTATATCTGGCCTTATATATAATCCCTCAACCTTTATATTATCATGTGGCTTTATATCTGTATAATCCCTCAACTGTCCAGGTATGTTACAATGTGGGCATATATAGTCCATATTTGTTCTGATTCAGCACAAGCTCATTATAAAGCGATTCAGGAAAGGTTAATATGTGTCCTGTGAATGGGACCTTTTCCTATACTACCCAGTTCTTCTGACAACTCCAGTAGGTTTGACATTAGATTGAAAGATTTGAGGTATTTGTGAGGAGAGCTGCCTAAAGGTGAATCTAATGCTTTGTCTGGAATGTTCCACAGTACGGCATTAAATTTATTTACAAGTAGACAAGCATTTTTTCATGGAGCAAGTAACAAGCAACCTCTAGAAAAGTTTTGTAGTGCACGTGTGACTGTTGTGGTATTCTTGGTCTTTGTTAATCCTGGTTTGGTCCTGGTTCAGATTGAGTTTTTTGTTTGTTTGTTTTTTACAGTGCTTTACAAGTTTATTAAACCACCTGTGAATGTGAAAACATAATAACTTCATCAAAAACTTGTCCATTGTTAATTGTTATTCATTAAGAAAATGACCAACTGGAACAACAAATTAGTCCTTGTTGACAAATAATAACCAAAAATGTTAATATTTCTGCATTGTTTTAATGTAATCTTGCAAAGTATCTTTTGTTATTGAGTCCAAATAGTTTCAGCTGTTCCCAGACACTTTCTTTAGATGAGATTTTGGTGTCATTTTTGGGAAACATTAAACTTTAAAATGTGTGGATATCAACAATAGTTATATTTTAGCATTGAAAATGTCATTTTGATAAAAAGATCTTGCATATAACCATTATGGAAACATAAAAAGACATTTTGGTAAACAGAAATACTGTTATGGCAGTAGTGGCCCCTTACTTTCACTTTTGTCCTAGTTTGGTCCTGTTATGAGCACAGTTTATTCCTGACTGTGGCCAGTTTTGTTCAGCTGGTCTAACTGAGTAGAGACCAGATCTTCACAGTGAGAAATCAAGTGCTACTGAAGGACACAAGTAAATTCAAGCACCAGTGGTTCTGGTTTGGTGGTGCGGTCCTTGTTTGTGGAGTCCCGGTTCATTTCTGATTTAGTCCTTGTTTAAACATAATTAAAGGACCCATATTTTGCTGTTATGATGTTTCCTCATCAGAAACATACAGTACCTGGAGTTGTGTTTTGTTTCATTCACACAAATAAATTCTGCATAATTATTTAGACTGTATTCTTCACTCAAACAGAAAACACTCCATTCATGTGGTAATACAGGAAGTGCTCCACTGTGTTTTTAAGCTCCATGCATGTTCACTAGAATCATTAGGATGATTTCAGACTTCTCTACTGAACAAAAATTAAAAGGTAGCTATTAAAAAGTAGCATGAAATAACATCACAAGGTAAGATAAGAAAAGAGCAGCACAACAAATATCAAAGGATTACTCAAACGTGTGTGAAT
>JACN01053103.1:0-17326 GCA_000787155.1 Scartelaos histophorus | reverse complement strand
GTAAAAAAAAACATATTTTGCACTGTCACACTTTTGCACTTTTTCATTACAATAAAATAACAAACACACACACACACATATATAAACAACCCTACCAACATTCTCCATTTAAATGATGATATAATTGTCCTGTTTTACCAATTATTTTACATCAAGTCCAGATAAGTCAGTAATAAAGTGTGACCAAAATACAAAAAAAATAGTTTGAGGTAATAATATTCTAATGTGGTTTAACACTCACAAGACAATAAATAGTCAATAATTTGGGAAGATTTAAAGAAAAGTTTTGTTGCTAGTGTTGCAGATATAATAAAATAAGAATCAACAGGAGTATGTAGAATAACTGCTTGTTTTTGCTGCTTCTTAAAGTGATGTGTGACGTGACTTCTGGTGACACGCTTTTTTCTGTAACTTGAGCTTGTATTGATTCAAAATAGCTTGACAAACCTGCGCTCTTACTGTGACGGGGCACGTCTTTCTGCAGATCTGACCTGCAGATAACCTGTGGCTTCATCTGCTTGTCTCCATGGAGATAGATAATGCCATACTGTGGAAGACTCCGGGCAGAGTTATAGCACCTACATGAATTCTGCACTATAGAGCTGTGTTTTAAATCACCACTGCACCGCTATAGACAACATAATAAGTCAGCACATAAAATCAATGAGCAGTTTTCTCATTTATAAGTGTGGCCATCATTGTCCCAAACTAAACTAATATGTTTTCCTCTTTGCTCTGCACATAATCTGTTGCTATGAGTGACTTCGTTTCCTTCTCTCTCTCTCTCCCCTCCATGCATATTGCAGCTAGTTCAATAGATTTGTGTTTATTAAACTTCCAATACAGCGTTCTATAAGATCCCCTCTCCTCTCTCCTCTGCCGTGGCGTAATGCTTTGTGATGCTTAATAGCGTTAGCCGTCAAGCCAGAGCGATCCCAACACTTACTTATGGAATATTTTCATTATTCCATAAGTCTGAATTCATTACTCACTCTCATGTCGGGTCTCTGCCTCCAGCGTGAGACAAAATATCATCAAATTTATAACATCCCCACTTGGCCTATTTTTCAGGGCATAAAAGTGTATGAAACTGTACCTGCACCGCTGGATCCACAGCTGTAGGTTCGAGTGGAGCAGATCTACAGATGTTCTATGTTACAGATCAAACAGTCAAGGGCACCAGGAAGCACCAGAAATAGTTGCCATTTCTTGTGAGTGCAGAAATTATTAGTTAGAGAATTTCAAATGATTCAAAGTTAAGAATGTTTGGCCCTGGTTTGAATAGGTTTGAATTGACAGATATTTTTTCTAAATCAAAATTACTAACTGTAATTCTGTGTAAAAAGAGTATTCTGCATAAGCAACGCTCTAGGTTGTAGTTAGTATCAAGCAAAGGTCGCTTTGGGTGTTATTAAAATAGAAGGGAACATGACTGTGGTTAACATCTGCGGTTGCACAGGCCCTTGACAATGTGTTTTATTATATTCAGCTGTGCTTTAACTGTGTGTCTGTTAACACTTAGCTCCTGGAGCACGACTGCTCCCGCACTCCAAAGAATCCCACTTCTAATCACTGATGGAGGGGAAGCCCTATGACTAATCAATATGAATTGAAAATGACTGATTTGTTTGGTAGATGCAGAAGATAGCATTTGTTAGTGTAGTCTCCTTTGGGGAATGCTAAAAGAATGGTTTGGGTTAACAGTCTTTTAAGAGGCCAAAGCAGGTCATAAATTGCCTGCACAATCTGTTTGAAGACAGGTCATGTTTTGTTTCAACATGTGGATGCATTTACATGGACAAACTCTCCAGACTATTCAAACACAGACGGAGCACAAGCTGGGACTTGGCAGCAGACTCCATAACTACTCAACAAATTGGTGTCCGGCCGCAGTAGCCCTGTGTGTATCATGTCTGTGTTTGATCGACAGCCTTGGACTGCTTATTATGCACTTTCAGTGAGGAGTGTGCAGCACACAGCCCCAGTCTGTGCGAGCAGCCGCTGACGACGGAAACTGTGGGAATAATTGTGTGTCTCTCCTTGTTGGCGGCTCTGATGGCTGCTGAATCCCTTTGTGCACAGCTAACACACTTGTTTGAAGCCTCTGTCAGAGTGATGCAGGATGTGCATGCACACACACTGCATGCATGTGCACACACACTGCATGCTCTCTGCATGCTGTCTGTAGGCTCACTCACATCTGCCCAGCGCTGTCACTGTGTCCGGCCACTGGGCAGAGCAGCAGGCGCAGCAGAAGAGCTCCAGGTTTGACCCCGACAGATGGACACAGCTTCTAAACACAGCCTGTTTTCACTTCTCAGCTTTCAGCCCACAGATCCAGACAGACCCACACACACAGACAGACGCACACACACACACACACACACACACACACACACACACACACACACACACACACACACACACACACACACACACACAGGCTCACATGCACAGGAGCACAGACCCAGGAGCAGCCTGTATGTAACTCTGTTCTTTGAGACATTTACTCCACTTGTTTGGCTGTATCCTCATGTGTTGTTCATTCCTCCCTTGCCTGACTTTGCGGCACTGATCAAAAACAGGAGAAAATGATTTGCCTAAATTGCCTGGTAGACTTCTATTGACCCCATGGAGGTCTGAATTTGTGCAATTAATTCAAGCATTGTTTCCAAGATGTTTGTAGAGCAAATCAAAGACAGCCAAAGCCTTCAGATGGCGTTTCATCCTTTTTCGCTCGTCAGATGGGGACTATTTTGGACTAAACTAATGTACATAAAAGCAGACAGTTGGTATCTGTTTTCTCTGGGGTTCTTATTGGCTGTACTCTCAGGCTCGTCTGCTAGAACAGGATGATGCCACGTATATGTACAGAAGAGCTTCATTTGGGGTGAAACTTTCCATCTTGTTAGCGGTTTTAAGTGGAAGTCAGTCAGTGTGGCCACGCAGTGATCAGAGTAAATGCTGAGCGGTATTTGGTCCACTGAAGTGTCACTAAGTGATGGATGCCTCTGGAGTGAGCTGGGCTGCAGTTCAGCTCTGCCTGCTGGGCAAATGTGAAAAGCACCGAGGGTTTTAGCACTGCTTTTCACAGACATACTGGACGTGCCATTTGAGGTCACAAAGGAGTAAATATAGCCCCCAGAGTGTGAGGTTCACGGCTGGGAGGCGCAGAGGCTGAGCATATCATTAGGCTATGCTAACCAGGCTAGGACAGGTGAAGGGCAGAGGAGCAGGGAGGGGAGCGGCCGGAGCAGTGGGAGAGCCGAATACTGCAGGACTGATTTGTCTGGAAGTCTTGAAGGGTACACTTAATAGATTCCAAAAGTAAAGGTTTCTTGCCTGAGGAGTTTTTGGGTTTGTTTGATAGTTTGCTACACTCAAACATTTACTCTGCAAAAGCACAGTCCATCAGAGGCGCTACACTTGATTTTTACTGTCTTAAAAATGTGAAAATATTCATGCTCGTTTTAAATGGTTTTCAGTGATCCGATGTTGTTCTTCACTTTTCTTAACCATTCTGAACACATTTACACCGCAGTGAGTTCACCTGCACTTTGCACGACTTTCAGAGGCCAGATCGGAGCTGCTGGACAATGAAATGCATAATAATCATTTTGATACATTTTTAACCTAAAGAGCTCATACATAATATCTGTACTGGGACAAGATATATTTTGCTCAAATACGTGGAAAAGCATTTAATGACTCATGGGGCTTAATGCCTGCTACCTGACCAGCCAAAATCACACACTTTGATCACATTTGACAAAGACGAGTGGATCTGGAGCAGTGTCCTGTCTCCCTGGTTTCAGAGGACGTGATTGACAGATGGATTATTCAGTCAAAGAGAGGCAAAAATGGATCTGGACTTGAAAATACAACATAAAGGACTGAGAAACAATGCAGATTTTTGCAGAATCAACAACTGAAACACCAAACTATTACTTATCTCAGGTTAAAGAAGTTATGCTACGAATATTATGAGATTTTTTTCCATGCTCCAAGATAAATTAGCAGCTACATTTGGACAGAGGATGTATAAGTAATGTAGGTTAGGTCTACTGCCAGTTTACCATTGCACCGCTTGGCAGAGATCAGCACATAGCAAAAGCAAATACACATATTTCTTGATTTTATGGTGAGTTGAATATCGTCGTCTTGCACCTTTTTCTACTTCTGTGTCAAAAATAGTGGAATTGCCTATCCATTAATGCAGCAAACTGTTGCATCAGATCCAATCTCTTCTTCTCGACAGACAGGTGGCAGGTCTGGGCAACAGTTGATAACTTACTCCCGAACACAAACTTTTTCAGTTGCAAACTTTAAATTTTAATGATTCAGAGGGTTTATATTTTAGCAGTTAATTCAGCGTGCATGCACATTCTAATCACAACTCAGTTTAAAGTCTAAATGTGGACTCTAATTCCCATGGTGCCTCCTGACTGACAGTTATAATGATTTAAAAAGACCTCAAGGCTAGATTTTCCCAGCGGCTATAACATGTGCATCTATCAATACCATATGCGATGTGGGGAAGGTTTACTTTTCAATCTGGTCCCTTTACACATGCTAACTCACGCTAACCCCCAAACACACACTGATTATTTGCCAATTCCCTCGCCCTGTAATGAGTTTGTGTCTTGTCAACTTCATTTTATCAACTCAACTTGTGGCTCCGAGTCCACAACTTTAAATGTCCTATAGCACACAAAATGGACTCTATGAGCTCAAAATGCTCTGTTCCACCTCATGATGTCATAAAGTGGTAGTTTTCAAGTTAACAGCTCCTTTTATCTTTAATTCACTTATGTAATGTTAATTCAAGATTGGAGTCAAGTCTAGGATTGAAATGATCCAAATGACTGTAGTGAAGGTGTGTGGAGTGTAAAAACACAAAGGAGCACATGACATCACAAGGTGGAACAGAGTGTTTGAGAGAAGAACACAGCCTTAAATATGCATCTGAAAAATTGTGCAAGAATTGTGCAAAAATTGTGCAACAAGTGCTAATTAAGGAGAATTGTGAATCACTTGGCCCATTCATGACTTATTCACTACTAACATGTCAGTTTAGTCACATTATCTTTGTGTTTTGGTCTTTTTTAGCTGCTTTTCCTTATTTTATCTAAACAAATGACACTGTATGTCTCTTTTTATGGTTGCCAGGTACCAAACTGGTCAAAAATAGGGGCATCTTGGGCATTTCTTATTTCAAACTGAGACAAATCAGTGGTTTTGGATAAATCTGCTGGGACAAGGGGCACGGGGCTCAGAACTGGGCGTGTCCAGGCTGACCAGGCTGACCGGGGACATGTGGTCACCCCAATGACGAGGAAACAACATTATAACAAACATTAGAAAATAGCGTCATATGTGCGCTTTAAAAAGTTGCAGCAAAGCATAATCAGGTCAATGAAAGGGCTAAAAAGAGCTTTATCAAAAATGAAACGTAAGTAGCTCTCAGGCACTCTCATCAAATCAGATTAGCTCAGAGGCAGAATAAGGCTGGTAGCTCATGCGCTAACACCGGGTTACAGGATCTGCAGATCTGTACATGCTCCAACAGACTTTACGCTATTTGGTCATCTAATATACATCTATGCAAGACCGCGCTTTATCCATTATTGCTAACACTTTGCTGATTGCTTGTGAAGTGAAGGAGCGCTTCTGTAATCATTGCAAATGTCATGTGTTATAAACTAACTTACTAAATAGCTGTTATAATGTTGTGCGTGAGTCATATCTTTGCATATGGCGTCTGCTCACTGTGTTTAATGTACGAGAAATACAGTCGATACTGAGGAGCTTATTCCAGTTAAGACATCACTTTATGTAAGTAACCTTGCAGATTTATGAGAGCTTCATCTGTTATATGTTCAATAAAAGGTGATAATTAAAACAGAAATGAACTGAAATGTACTATTCTTTTGACAACTCTTTTTTTCACTCAGTTACTCCACTTGTGACTTAACTTGAACTTGTGAAGAGAATTACAGATGGGTTGACGTGTAGCCTAATTCTAGCCACAGTGTGACTTCTTTATATCTCCTAAATTAAATTTCACTCTATTCTCAGTTCCTCAGCACAGACTATAACTGCTGATGATTCTTAAAGGGCCATATTATGTATCCTCTGATCTGTGTTATTCCATGTCCCCACAGGGTCCAGCTGGGTACAGCCTGAAAAAGGGACAATGGTCCATCCTCCTGTAGGTCCACCACCGGCAGCAGGATCCATATGGGTGCAAGAGGATCTGGGCAGCGGTCGAAGGAGGAGGCCTCGATGACTGGATCTTCAGACATAAAAACTGGCTCTGGGGACATGGAATAACACCATTCCGGGCAACGTAACTGACCTCTGCATGTTCCTCTTCATAGGGGCTTCTGAGCTGCTCTTAGTTGGCCCCTTCCTCAGGACCTGTTTGCCTTGGGTGACCCTACCTGGGGCATGAAGACCCTGACCACACAGCTCCCAGGATCGTTTAGGCGCTCTAACTCCTCCACCATGGTCAGGTGGCATGTCCACAGAGTGGCAGGGCACTCCCTTCGAGATAGGGTGAGGAGCTTGGAGTAGAGCTGCTCCTCCACATCGAGAGGAGTCAGCTGAGGTGTTCTGGATGCCTCCTGGGCTCGTCCCTTGGGAGGTGTTCCGAGCACATCCCACCAGGAGGAGGCCCTGTCAAAGACCCAGGACATGTTGGAGTGACTGTGTCTCTTGGCCTGGGAACACCTCGGGGTTGGACAGACTAATACCAAAGTGTTACTCGCACATGTGAATGAAACAAAATACTACTCCAAGTATATTGTGATGAAATCCCAGCATTATAACTTGGCCTAAAGCTCACAAGAGTTCATTTTGCATGATATAGGACCTTAGGTATAGGCTACATGGTATGTTTGTTTTGACTTGTTTTCATTAAAATGCTTTAGTGCTAATGATTATGCAGGGGAAATGTTTTATTTATTATGCATATTGCCTATTAAACACATGGAGGTCTGGTCAGGGTCAACTGTCTAATATGTATTTTTTAGTATGTAGTGTGGACCCACCAGGCCGGTTTGTACCCGCTGGCTTTCCCTGACCTCTCCTGTGGACATGCTGTCGTTAGATAAGAACATGACCAGACAGAGTTAGTTTAATAAATGATGTTTATTATCATAGTCTGGAGGGGCAGCTTATGTGCCCAGGGAGGAGGGATGAGAAGTGTCAATCAGGAGTCCAGACCAGGCCTCTCCAAAATGTGCCTTATCTTCTATAATAGTGACCAGTACACCTGACCAGGCTGCAGTGTCGACCTCTTCAGATTTAGCAGAAGCATTGGTGTTAGTGATGCTTGTACGGGCCATGAAGACGTTTTATTTTATTGTATTTATTGTCTACTCGACTCAGTTAAAATAAAAATAGGATTCAGAAGTGTTTGGAACTGTCAACTATGAGGCATTCAAGAAGGTAGAAGCTTTTGTGCCAGAATCAAAATCGAAATTTGAATGGACACAATTAGCAAATGACAAAAAGGTTGCAATAGGGTGATCAGACATTTCCACTTTCCTGTTTCCAGTTTTTTTGTCCCAGCAGATTTATCCAAAGTGATTTCTCCCAGAGTTACACAAGAAATGTTACAAGTATCCCTATTTTTAACCAAGATGATACCCACCAGCAGTAAAGGGGGGATTTTATTGTAATTTGTTTAGCTAAAAAAATAGAAAACTGTGCCTGAAAATGACCATAAAAATGCACCTGCAGAAGTCCTACAGATACTGACCCACATACGAGTGGTGAATGGACAATCCTACGCACTCGTTTTACAGTTTTATTTGCACCGACCATCCCAACCCGGGTGTGTCCCAGTTGTTCATGTTGAAAATCTGGCCACCCTATATTTGTCGTATGGGCTTTATTCACGCTACGTCACAAACCAGGAAGATGTTCGGAAAGAAGCGATTAGAACTTCACAGTCGGAAGTCTGACAAAATCGAGGAGAAATGAGAAAACAGCCCAATTTTCTTCATTTACATGTCATAAAAACATACAACACAAAATACTGACAATAGATGTTTTTAAATGGTTTTGGTGTTGTTGTTTAGTCTGCATTGCGTAACTTTTCTGGTGGAGGAGCTGTCGAATGTTTTTCTTAGTAGAGATGTTATTGCTTTGTCTGGAATGTTTCACAGTGCAGCATTAAACCAGTTTATCTCCATGGAGAGCAAACCAGACCAAGTTACAAGTCAGATCTTTGGAGATGCATGTTTTTCTCTGTATTTTTGAGCTACAAAACTATCTTTAAGTGAATAAATGTAAGGCAGAGCTATTTAATGTCACACTGTGGAACATTTGAGGAATGAAACGTGCACAGAAAGATCTAACCCTGGTTTTGAGAAGAAGTGAATGAACTCACTGTGATGTTGGAGAGTCTCTGCCTTAAATGAAGTTCAAGTATTCAAGTATAAGAAGGATGGACTGTGAGATTGAGAAGTGTGTCATTTCAGAAAAGTCACAAAGCTTTGTCAAGTTGCTAAGAAACGATACATTATGACGCCATGTGGGCTGTTTTTGAATACATACTGTAGAGACTAACAATATTCAGGGGCTTTTTAGTTAAAAATGGGTCTTATATTACACAAAATGGACTCTTGTGAGCTTTAGATTAGTTTGTCTACATCTCCAAAGCTCAAAATACTCGTGTAGTGCTAGTTTTCAAGTTCCTTTTACCTTTTGTTCAGTCGAAATCGGCAATTCCAGTGGTGAAATTCTTCAAATGATTCTTGTGAAGGTGTATGGAGCACTTCCTGTTTTACTAAATGACATCACAAGGTGTTTGCGTTAGTGTTTTGTGCCTAAATATGCAGGATTTGTGTGTTAAATGTGTGAACGAAACAAAACACAACCCCGTGTATATGTCGATGAGGAAACTACATTATAATACAGATTAGAAAATGGGGTTTTTAAGTGTACTGCATGTATTTCTGTCCTCTTTTGTAGTCTTTCTCTCTCCGTAGGCCTGCGTGGTATGATTTTCCAGACAGCCTCTCTTGTCACATGTACAATTACACAGTTCTTCACTTTTGGACACTGATGACATGGCCTCCTCCAATCTCTGCTGGTCGCATTCTGTTCTTTTTAAAAACCCACATCCAACAATTAAACCTGTGATTGGCACACTTCACCGACGCCTGACATCTGCCGTCAATTACTATGCAAGGAAATCAGGCTAAAAGATGCCAATGTGAAAAATGATTTGAACCGCATTTTGAACGCTTTCCACTTCAACTTTTTACCTCGACTTTAAGAACTTTTCATAATACATTTTTCCCTTTTCCTTTGGAGTAAAACAAACAAAACGCATACGGAGTTACGGGTTGTGTTGCATTCATTTTAAACGTGCAGATCCTCTCACAACACTCATGCACAAAGCTCCTCCATGTTTTTAAAGTTTTACAAAACCTGTTTAACTTGAGAAGTGAAATTACCTGAACAACTATTGTTTTAGTTCCATGCAAATCTAGTCTAATCAAGAATCTCAAAATACAAAAAAACACAAAAAACCTGGTGTAACTTCAGACTGAAAATAAATTCATGCAATTTGAAATCATTGTCCGTTATCTCTTCAAAATATTTTTTCTCTTATGCTCCTCATCAAAGACTAAAACTGCAAATGATCCTTAAATTGACTCTGAGCTTTAGAATGTTTTTACTTCATAAAAAAAACATGTTCTGAGCTGGTTTTTGTTTCGTTTAATCCCTTATTTTTTTGTTTATTGTATGTTTTCCTACATCTCCAAAGCTCAAAATCCTCTGTTCCTCCTTGCGATGTCATGAAGTTGCCATTTACCTTTTGTTTTGTAGAGATTCCAGATGTGAAAAGCTTAAAAATCTAAATCCAGATCCAAAATCTTCTAGAAAATGACACCCACTAGATTTCACAGAGAAAAAACATCACTGCCGTCATGAAAACCTGCATTTTGTTGGTGTAATATAGAAAATATCACGTCTAGGATGTTCAAAATAGATGAATAAAAAAAAGAATTGCGTGCTTTTTCTGTGACTTTATCCCTAAAATCAGAAAAGCAGTTGCATTTGTTTTTGATGTTACCTCTTCCTGCTTTCGTCTCGTCGTTGTTACAAATGCAATGTGGAGTTGCGGTTTGGTGCGCGTGTGGCTGGAGCGTGTAGCAGGTTTAAAAAGCCCCTGTGAAGCGCGTGCGGATCTAAATGAGCCGTAATAGATGTGTGGGTGACATAACCTCAGTGAAGGGTGTAAGCAGGCTGACAGGAACATCGCTTCTGGCAACTCCTGTGTTGCATTAGTGATGATTTTCCAGGAGGCGCTCTCTCTCCCCCCTCTTTTTCTCTTCAAAGCTTTCTCCAGAGCCTCTGCCAAAAACCGGAAAAGCCCCAAAACAACAACCCGTGTGCGTGCAACTTTTACCCACACTCCTCTGCTTTGGTCAAATCTATTTCTCTATTTGGGGGGAAAAAATATATGGGTCATTCTGGTTCTAAAAATGGCCGCTTCTCCCCGAGGTTTGCCCGAGCATGTAATAGACTTTTCATCACGTTAGCGAAAGCAAACGGGAACTTTTTTGTCATTGCATATTTTGAGAAGTGGAAAGTACCGATTGCGCACAGTTTTGTCACGATAACCAGTGATATATATTGTTTAAAGCTCCTATATTATGAAAAGTACAGAGTTTGTGAGTTAAATGTGTGAAAAAAAGCACAAAAGGCATATTTGTAATGAGGAAACATTACAAAATAGTGTAACGTGAGCCTAATTAATTAATAAACGCTAATATTAAAACTCATGTATGATATAAAAAGAGAAACAATAATCCTAAAGCAGGGTTGTACCTTTAAAGAACAATTCTAACTGTATAATATGGTTAAGAAATGCAAATTGAAACAAATGAATAGTCGAATGAAACACTTAGTAGTTATTTTATAGCTGGAATGAGTCATATTACTTATTCACCCCTCTGCAGCTCAAATAGTATTAGAATAGTACAGCCAAAAAACTCCCACTACGTAGTGCTAAGAAAAAGGACCCACAATAAATACTGACCCCCAAAAAGTAGTAATAGTAATTTCTGTGACAGGTCTATAGGTTTTTGACTATTTACTATCATTAAATACTTTTACTGCTGCATGATAATGAGTGGATTGTGATGCAACTTTCCCAGAACGAATACTGCAGTTGTGTACCTTGGCAAGACACTTCTTACACATCGCCTTATCCAGTTTTTTTAAATATCCGGTTGGTTGTGGCAATGAAAAGGCATCCAGCTGCCAAATGTGTGCAATTTGTGCAATGAAAAACAGGAACAAGATTTAAAAACCTGCTATAAAATATTAATGTGAGAAAATCGTGGCTTATGTAGTTGTAGCAAAAAATGTTGTTCCACCTCTGCAGACTTATCGTTTTTAGTCATTAATCTTACACGTGAGGTTTCCCACTCGTGACCTGAATACGTTATGAACCGTCCTCCAGGTTTTTGCAGTGACAGGGCTAAAGTCACGCCGAGATTTTGATAATGTGGTTACGCAACCTTTTCCACCGCCGCCTTTCAGACTCCCCTTTTACGCTGATAACAAAGAATTCAAAGGATGGATTTCTAAAAAACGCTGGGGATTTACCGCAACCTGCCGCTGATTATGGCGGAGACGGTCACGTGTCACGCGGCGCAATTACGGCGAACTCCTTCATAAAGCCGCCATCTTGAATCTCCCCGCTCTCTCACCCGAGGTAGATGAATTACAGCAATATCTGGTTCCTCGGGGGTTGTAAACTGCAAAGCTGCAAAACACAATATGCAAAAATAAGCTGCGCGCGCTTTTATTGTGGCTTTGACAACTCCGGTTTCCAATTTACCCCGGCAAACTTACTCGGAGCAAATTGGATAATACTGCGAAGAAATTTCACTGGTTCTATTTACTGTTAGTTTCGATTTCACACTTTTCCAGATGCTACAATTGGAGAGTCTTATTTGGACTTTTTTCCTTCTCTCTTGCGCGCATTTCCATCTCCTCGTCCAACGTATTAAATCCCTGGTGGCTGAGCCTTGAAATGGCCTCATGTTTATTTAAACTTGCAGGACTGTGCGCGCCCAGTCGCCCCCATTTTTTTTCTGTGGTGTTTTCTTACAGCCAGCCAAGCCCCGGGCCATTCATCAACCCCGGCTAAGTGTAGCTACTGCGGATAAACTGCACTTCACCACAATGAGCGCCACATCCAGCTCTCCGCGCAAACCAGCGGGTGTGTCAAAAGAGTCGCACAATTACAGAGGACAAGAGCATGGAGGAGAAGGGAAGAGGAAACGGTCGTAGAAAGAGACAGAGGGAATGCTAGTCATCTTAGCGTCTAATTTTGGTTTAGGCTCGAGCGCCACTTTGTACAATCGCACGAGCAGGCCTAAGACGGACTCACAAGTGCTGTTGAAGAGGCAAAGACCACACTTCACAGACAAATGGCGTACACTCAGAAATAATGAGCACTAAAGAGCTGGGATGTGTGGAAAAGTCTGCTACTGTTTGTCTAGTCATATTCCAATTAAAACTTACATGTTTGTCTTATAAGTTCAACTCTCCATTTTTGACCTAATGGGAAAAACCCACATGCGCCAAGTGTTTTTTTCCAGCTGTATTATAGGGAAGAAAGACCACTTCCTACTACCCGCATCCAAGTTGAGCTGGGAAAAAAAAAACAACAAAGAGAAATCGGGCGAGAATCCAAATTAGAGCAGAGATGAAGATATGAAAGATCAAAACCGCGGATGGAGAAGGGAGGAAAAAAGGAAACAGAATTGGCAAATGCTGAGAGATCCTGCAGCGACAGAGTGAATCTAATTTTAAAGGCAATACATGCCAGAGCCAAACGGCTGTAGGTTACATGAGAGATAATGAAACGCAGAGACCAAAGAAGGCACACACCATGGGTTTATATTATCTATATATATCTCTTCATTTATTTTAAGATTTAAACTCACTAGAAGTTGCAAATACAACTCTTGAATGAAAGGCACAGGAAAAATCAGACAATGCTGATAGAATACTCAAAAGAAAAGTTACAGTACAAAAGTGGACAGTTAGTTCACGCATTTAGTTCACAATCCCTCCAGGTTGAACTGTTGTTTTGGGCTCATGAATGTAAGACGAAACAAGGAAATCCAAACACTTTCTTTATTGCTTTTCCACACTGACAAAGGGTCACCTCTAAAAAGTACACACAAAGCAACTTTCCCCACAGACGCTGGACGCTGGAGTTTTAGTGATAATTAGCAGTGTGGGTGTTCAATGCACTACATAACTCTTAACTCCCGGCTTTTGGATTGCCCACCTCAGAGCAGCTGACATCCACCGCATACTGAATCCGACGCTATTATTTGGAACAAGATCTCTCATTTCTGTTTGCTAAACAAGAGTGCATTTTCCGATTATACTTCAATTTGTTGGTCCGCTGGTTACACAAATCAAGCTCAAACTTCTAAGTGGGGTGTTAAAATATGCAAAAGAAATTTCTGGACTGCAAAATGTAGTGTAGGTCAGGCGCTCATCGTGGAGCTGTGAAGCACTTTGGAATTGCTTTTCCCTTTTTGAACATTTACTTGATAAATCTTACTGCATTAAGTATGTAGGATTTGTTTATCAATTCTAGACACTTTAAATGGCACTTGAGACCACTATTATGAAGTTTTATGGTGTTTTCCCTTTGCCCTGATAAACCAATTAGTTCACCCTGCTTTCCTTTTTGTTTGTTAGAAAATGTGCATGACTTAACGGGGCCCCTAAGCCACGCCTTAAGAGTCCTAGAAAATAGCTGGACGGGGATCAACTGGAGGGAAAGGTGCGGTGATTCTGTACTGCTCACTGGGTCTTAATACAACATACAGCCTCTTTGGTATGGACATCTGCATCAGGGGACTGCCACAGCCCAATTATGTCCCTCCTAATCCTTAGTCTCACCTTCTCTGGTTCCTATTAGAAAGGGTGAAAAAACATAAAAATGATGATTGCCATGATCCTGGAACCAGTATATGGAGTGATTGATTAGAGGAGCACAAAATGGGACCTATACAGCTGTCGAGGGCTTTCTTTCCCCTGCATGAAAGCCAAATGCACAGCCCCCTGCCTGGCTCTACCTGCCGCTGCCCGGCCTGTCAGCGGGAGATTCATGCTACCTCCGCCTTCCCCATGGCCATGCTACACAGAGGAAAAGCCAGAGCAGGAAAAATGTAAACGTACAGATCTACTTAAACTCAGGCTTCAAACTCAAATATGTAAGTAAAAGGAACAGATCCCGGGGGAAACTCAAACAGGTGTTACGACTTATGAACACAACTGTTCTGGAGGACTGAGGAGAGACGGACAGGGCTGTGCTGCTGCAGCTGTGGCATGGACTCTTTGCATGGTCCAATGATGAATGCATTTAACTAAACCCTCCCCTTCTGAGCGTGGCAGGCCCACCTCAGGAAGAGAGGTTTACCTGTATCCTCTGTCCTGGTGCTAACTGAATCTATTCCATTGTCACACAGGAGCCAGTCAGACAAAGCTTGAGCTTTAACCAATCTGCCTGTACATTTGATCCAGACCAGTCCTGATGCAAGACTGCAAACACTTCCAGTGCAAAGGGCAGCAGTGACATCATGAACGAGAACCAGGATCTCAGAGCTTGGAGTTTCCAGTCTCTTGGCAATTCAGGCTAACGCCGACTCCATGTATTACCTAGCTGTAGCTGATGCAGAAGCAGCAGCTAACTGTGTGAGGTACTCGCGCAGTTCTTTAGCTGCCTGGTAGCGACCATAGCGCTTTTTGGGTTTGGTGCATTCGTCCAGCAGGGCTTCTAGCTGTCCTTCTTTGGCTATGTGGGCAGGGGGGTCGTGGAGAAGTCCCCCGGTGGTGCCACGCCACGTAGCGTACCGGGACAACAGGTTCTGACAAATGGCATAGTAGTTATGGTCTACTGTGACCCTGGAGCAGAGCGCGTCTTTGGAGAAGGACAGGCAGGCCTCTCGGTCGCACTCCTCGAAGCGGCTCTCATACCATACATCATAGCTCTCTGGCTTATCTGTGGGAGACACAGGATAAATAGGGTTATAAACTACGCAGATCATAAACAACAGTCAGTAATATTAACATAGATGCAGAACATTCATTGCGAGCCTTTATGGGGCCATAAGCTGGCTGCTCACAGCCGTTAGCAGGTGAATAGTAATGAAGGCAGCATATGTGGCTGCTGCGACCTTTGATGAAAGTCACACACTCAAAACGTCCTGCTTTTATTAGACTGCAATAAGCTCACAGCACTCACTTATTCAAACCGGATAGGACAGAGCTGCAGTTATTATTCTAGAGGAGCCATTCCAGCAAAGGTGTAAAATATAGTCACCAATTTAAAGTATTACAATGTTCTGTTTAGCTCCACCTGACCTTTTAACTACTCCTTTCAATAGTTAGAGTAGATTATTACCCAGAGACAATGGCCGGGGCTGAGGTGTCACTTTTGACATTGCACCAGGGAACTGAAAGGAAATTCTTTTTCAAAGCACACAGCCAAACAACTCATCTGCTGTTTCATTTGACAGAAATGAACCACTTTGGAGATTTATTGAGCAAATAAAATTCTTTCTCCGGCACATTTCACATTGCTTTTTCCCTTTAGAGAATTGTGCCAGGGTAAAGGAGGCAGCCAAGAAAATAACCTGGAATGATGAGAGAGCTATTGGTTTGCGCATTAAAAAGCCGATCAATAAGATTGTGGAGGGAGAAAGGGAGTGGGTGGACCCAGAGGATGCAAACACATAATCAGTGTATCAGCGTTTGTAATGCACTTCTCTGGCTCATCAGAACAACTCAATCAAACAACCAGTGCTGCCCCCCCACCCCCACCCCAGAGGAGGAGGGGCACATCAACCTCAATCAGTGCAGGTGATGAAGATGGATCTGTATCAAACACACCTATACCACAAACATAAAGTCGGCGTGCCAAGGTGAGGCCGGAGTAATTAATGTTTTGGGAGCCGGCCATGCATCACGCCCTGCACTGATTGACAGATGGCATCAGGAGAGCGTGCCATTCCGACACAATGAGGCAGCCCCGAGCCTAAAGGACCAGAAGGGGATCAGCTTTGACCTTGAAGCTTAAGAAACTTCCCAACTGAAGTTTTTATGGTTTATTCGCCTCAATCTCCTGCGCTGTACTTCTACTGTAACAAACCCTGCACATTTTACGCTACAAACGTATTAATCTCCAATTCAAATGAGCACAGAGAGACGCGGCGGTGTGGTTAAGCTCGGAAAGCAGGATGTATCGGCTAGTGTCCATGTTAAAGAGCCCAGGTGGGTCTTGTCTGCATTCTGCTCACTTCTGTCTTCCGCGGTCTGCTCAGAAGAGGGACACGGGGCTCTGAAATGCTTGTTAGTGCGGCCTTACCAGTGGCATTCAGGAGGACGGGCTGATTTTAACAATGCATGCCTGTGTTGGGGTGCATTATTGAACATGAGAGAAGGGAGGGATAAGAGAGAAAGAAAGAGAATGACATCTTTCAAAAGCAGTGTGTGTGTGTGTGTGTGTGTGTGTGTGTGTGTGTTTGTGAAAGCTGCCGAGCGATTGAGTCAGCGTCAGCGAGTGAAGTGTGTGTTGCATTATACAGCGGTTTTAAAAATCTCCTCAGATGTTAACAAGTCAATGAAGGGAAATCTCTTCTCTCGCGCCACTGGACTGAGCAAATCCACGGCACATTGTGAGGCATGTTTTCCCTCACTCTGGATGCCCCATGACAACAGTGCACGGCTGTCTGCTCTCATTTGCAACTCAAATAGCTTTGGTTTGGAGTGATGAGATTGGCCGTACAAACATATCCAGTGCTTTCAATTTGAGGATTTAATTGTGTGGATTGGGTTCTGCAGCCTGGTGGCGCCTGTGCTATATCCTGGTGCTGTCCGGTAGTAACCTGTGACCTCCTAATGCTCATTACAGAAGTCATCCCTCTACACTCCTGCTGCGTCTTGGCACACAAACAAACCAGAGCCATGTAAACACTGTTTGGTCTAAACTATGAATGAGTGGAGGCAAGAGGTTTGTGCAGTTTCTGTGACTCTGAGCTCTCAAATATGAACTGTGCTACAGTTTAGAGAAGTGTAGAGATGGATTTTACCCATTTTGATTAATAAACACTTTTTACTGTAAGAAATAAGCTCTGCAATGGAGGTACTGCTTGAACAGTCACTCAAGTTCAATGTGTAAATTTCCAATTTATTTTTACACAGACTTTTAAAATATTTTACATATTAAAATTACAAATTGGTACCCGGTATTCCCCACTTTTACTTT